>JAPVLO010000516.1:600000-887345 GCA_027257055.1 Cephalopachus bancanus
ACCCATCTCCCAGAGTGGTGGGATTAAATAAGACTGTGGTTCCAGCACCGGTAACAGCGCACAGGTGTTGCTTCCGCCGCCTCAGGAAACCGTGGCTAAACCTGAACACCTCCGGCCTTTGACAGACGTCATTTCAGGTCTGCCCTTGATGTTGTTTGGAATTTTGAAATCAACTTGGCAGTCTGTTTCCAAGCTATATGTGTCTCCCTCTCCCTCCTGCCCCGTGTTCTGGAACCTCAGCAGTGCTGTTTTAATTGTTACTGATTTGGCCTTTGAGAATACTGGTGTTCTTTCTGCTCACAAAGTTTCATCCTCTGTGTATTTCCTGTTTTTATCACTCTCTAGAGTTGCTGAGGAGAGAGTTGAGATTACTGGGGTGGGGGAGTGGGCCTTCTTTGATTTGAAATATTAAATATTTCCCTTGTTTTGAAGTAAGCCCCGAAAGTAGACCCGTTGGACAGTCCTGTGAGAATATATACACCTAGGAGTATTCCTGTCACCGCCTCCCAGCCCAGGCTGCTCCAGAAGTCCTGTTCTGGCAAGGTGTCACTAAGGAGGTTTGGGGCCCAGTGTCCTCATCTAGCAGCAGGTGGAACAAGGGAAGAGGGGCCTGTGCTGGAGGTGTTTTCATGAACTTGTTGGGTCTGGTTCAGAAGTTACAGAAATCCAGACCCAGGCTTGCCTCCCAGCAAAGCGCCCTTTTCGAAGTGCAGAGTTGGAGCTTTCCATGTCTTTTTTTTTTTTTTTTTTTTTTTGAGTTGGAGTCTCATTCTGTTGTGCAGGCTGGAGTGCAGTGGCACTCTCACGGCCACCCCAGCGTCAATCTGCTAGATTCAGGTGATCCTTCCGCCTCAGGCTTCCAAGTAGCCGGAACTACACGCGCGTGCTACCACACCCTGCTAATTATTATTATTTTTTATTTATTGTAGAGATGAGGTCTCGCCAAGTTGCCCAGGCTGTTCTTGAGCCCTTGGGCTCAGTCTTCTCATCGTGGCCTCCCAAAGTGCTGGGATGATAGACTTGAGCCACTGCGCCCGGCCTTCCATGTCTTTTCATAGTAAAGAACCTTTCCCATGAGCCCAATAGTAGGTTATCAGCAGAGTGGGCCAGGGGTTGGCACAGCCTCCTCTCCAGTGTTCACACTTAGCCAGCATAGTGAAGAAATTTGGTCTAATAAGAAATAAAAACAAAGACAGAAGAAAAAAAAGAGGCCCCTCTGTAGTGGGGTGTGGTGACTCATGCCTATAATTCCAGCACTTTGGGAGACTGAAGTGAGAGGGTTACTTGAACCTACGGGCTTGAGACCAGCCTGGGCAACATGGCAAGACCTTGTTTCTATAATAAATCAAAAAATTAGGTGGGCATTTCATGTATGCTTGTAGTTCCAGCTACTTGGAAGTCTGAAGTGGAAGGATCGCCTGAACTCAGGAGGTCGAGGCTGCAGTGGCCATGAGTGTGCCACTGTACTCCAGCCTGGGCGACGGAGTGAGACGCCTACTCGGAAAAAAAAAAAAGAGGCAGCTCCGTGCAGGGATGGGGATGAGTTGGTTGGAAGGCTCTGAAGCATCAGGAAAGGGAACTGAAAGAAGAAGGAGGTGACGGTTGCAAGGTCGGGAGGGAGCAGGCTTCCCCGAGCAGCAAACCTCCACAGGGGACAGACTTGAGGTAGGTGGCCTCTGTCTAGGAATGGAGTTTAGGTCGGTGAGGGGGGTGAATACCCTCAGGTGAGGTGGTCAGGAAGGCAGCGGGTGGGCAGTTCTTGGCCCTGCTGTCCACGTGCCCCTCCGTGCAACTGTGTGCACCCGTGGTGTTTCCCATGGCTTACTGGGCAGGCCCTTCTGATGTGAGGACACTCAAATATACTGATCGTGGGACCCGGGGGGAGAGAGGTGGCAGAGAGAGGGGCGGGCCTGTTCCCAAGGCCAACCTGTGACAGTGACTTTTGCATTCTACCTTCTGTTGCTCCCTTCCAATAATTTACACTTGGGGATCTCCAGAGACCAGTGGGAACAAGGTGCTGAACTCCGAGGCCCTGGAGGCTCTGCGGCATGGGTAGGCCAGGGCCCCTTGGCAACGCTCGTCCTGCTTGGCATGGGACTTCCCCTTCTGCTAATGGGGGAGAGCCTGGCCCTTCTTACGGGGGGTGCAAGAAAAGAACTCTGAAGTGTCGGCTCCCTCTTCAGGCTCTCCTTTTGGGGGAGCAGATGATATTTTAGGGTGTATTAAAATCCAAAGGTGTCCAGACACCGAACTCTTCAGGAAGGCAGTGTTGGGCTGGTCTCCTCCCAGCTTTATCTGGTGCTCCCTGGAAAGTTTGAGATAATTATAAAAATGTCCTGACAAAGGTGTTGACGAGAAGGCTGTCGGGACTTTTGATCTTTAGTGATGAGTGAGAATAAAGCCATTACTCACACAGTCACATATAAAATGGGAGATCAATATGAAGTCCGGTGGCTTTCTTCAGGCAAAGAGAACTTTAACCCCAAAATGGAAGCCGTGTAATTTCTTAAATAAACTGGAGTTGGAAGATATGGGGATCACCTGAGCCTGTTTGAGGGAAGCCCTGTGCTCCTCTTGGGCTCTGTGGAAGGCTGGGCTGCATTTGTAGCTGAGCTCCACACAATTGGGGGTGGTAATGCTCCTGTTTCTGATGATGGGTCTGTTTTGGGAGCATCTCTCGGGACTTTTCAGCTTCTTTTGTCTTGGTTCCTGCCTCTGCCTGGCCTTAGGTGATGAGAGCACAGGAGTGGGGACACTAAACAAACCAGAATTTATTTATAAAAAAATTGTGTGTTTATTCTTACATGTTTAAAATTCAGTTACTTTCAAAGTACTCTCTGTTTGATGCAATACACCTACTGAGATGCTTTTTCCCTTCTCTAAACAGTGTTTGAACTTGTCAATTTTGATGTGGTTTAGTGCTTCTGCTGTTTTTTGTTTCACCTCTTTCACATTGGCAGGACGTTTCCCTTTGAGGACTTTTTTCATCTGGAGAAACAGAAGTCACTTGGGGTGTGAGATCAGGTGAATAGGGAAAATGGGGCGTGGGGGTCATGTCATTTTTGGTCAAAAACCATCGAACACTCAGTGAGGTGTGAGCAGGTGAGCTCCTAAATCACCCATCATGAAATGGGCAAATATGTTGAGACAATCTCCAAAAAAAATTCACTGAAGCCTAATGCAGCCTCTCACAATGATAGCTAGCTGATGGGTTCCTAGGACACTTACTAGCAGAGGAAGCCTGTACTACAAAGGGCCCGCCCTCCAAAAGATAATTCCGGTTTTTTTGGGGGGTCACCCCTCATATTCAGGTTTGCTGGACTTTGATTTGCAGCGTCTGGGATGGGGACCACAGTGGCTCTATTTGAGGCTTTACTGGAGTGGGTTAGGTGCAGGGCTGGGAGTCCAGAGAGCTATGGAACCTGGTGATCCCTGAATGCCACTGTCAGAATGTTGGTGGGAGCTGGGGGAGGGGAATTGTAGTCAGCAGCCAGGAAGGCAAGGCCAGGCCTTGTACTGCCTGCATGGTGAACACTGGAGTTGATTCTGCCTGCATCTCACAGTGCCTTGGGGATAAGTGGAAGGTCTGTATGTTCCTGGGCTCTAGTTTGGTTTTTCTTTTCTCTGTAACAGTTTCATTGAGGTGGAATTTGAATATCATACAGTTCACCCCGTGTGAGTATATGGCTCAGTGAGTTTGGAGACTGTTTACGGTTGTGCAGCTGTCACCACTCTTCCCTTCTGGCCTGGCCCACCTCTGCTTTCTGTCTAGAATTTTGCCCTTACCAAGGACTCCATATCATAGTATCATATCATATGTGGTTTTGTGTGTCTGGCTTCTTTCTCTTAACATAATACACATTCAAGGTTCGTCTGTGTTTTTGTGTGTATCAGCAGTTTGCCCTATTTTTTGGTCAGTAGTATTTCCGGGTATGGGTAGACTCAGTTTGTTTATCCACTCACCAGAAGATGGACACTTGGGGCTATCGTGACTGGTACAAAGTGAGCAAAGGTACACACGCCTGTGCGGACAAGGGCATCACTTCTGGGCCGGCTGTGTGGTCACTGGAGCCAGACAGGTGTATGTCCCGGAACTCCGGAGCTGGAGGGAGGGAGGGGCTTCTGGGAGGCTCTGGACCTAGGTGGGGCTGCCCAGCCCGACTTTGGGTCCTGCCAGCTCTGCCCTCCATGCTTAGTCCGAACGATGGAGCGGCATGTCTCTGTTATAGGGTCGAAGTGATGACCGAGTCACAACACATCCAAGTATGGAGTGGGCTTTGAGGTACTGGCAAGGCACTGGAGTGAGTTCAGCCTCAAGTTATTAGCAAGGCACTAGGGTGCGAGTTTGGCCTTGAGCTATTAGTATTTATAGGGGAGCCCAGAGAGAACATAGGAGAGCATGCTGCCCCCGTTTAGGGTCAGAGTGGTCCTGCAGGTCAACTCACTTCTCCCAGACTCTTGGGGAGTGGGGCTGTTGGGAGCCATTGGCCCGTACGCCCTGGCTTTTCCATCATGGCTGTCTCCTGGGTGTCAGGTGGGTGTAGGTCTGCTGACACATCACCAGTGCTAGCTGCAGTACTGTTGTTACTCCACTGTACACTTCTCCTGGCACCACACCTGTGCAGGGGAGGAAATGCCCTGGGGCTGAGAACTTCCATGAACTGGCAGCTGTGTTCCTTGATGTTTTACTGAGGGTGCCTGGTCATGAGCCAGGCGGTTCAAACCTGCTACATGCAAGTGGGCATGTGGGCATCCTGGCTTGGGCTCGCTGGCCACAGGTGTCTGCTGTAGGACTGCTGGGAGTGGGGTGGGGTAGTGTCTAGCCATTTTAGTATTGGTAGAAAAAGAGTAAACACTCATTTGGTCTTGAAGCAACAGACTGCCAGGCTCTGATGGGCCACGTTCGCTGACCTGGCCTATTGTTGTGTGTTTGACCCTTGGTCTTGCATTAGACAGCCCCTGGTGGTTGTCTCTTGGTTCCTGTGGGAGTTGGCTTTCGGGGTGGTCTTTGGGTGTGTGGCCTTCCATGCTGGGTCCTGGCTGTCCTTGGATGAGAGGGGGCCGTGTACCTGGGGACTCTGAAGCCCATCTGGAAGGAGACCTTCCTGGAAGGAGCTGGACCGGTCCATTTGGGCCGATGGCTTCATTAGCCACATGCTGCTTAGTCCTGGGGTCCTGCCTGGGTCCACAGAACAGATGAGGGAGGATGAAGTCCTGAGAACAAGCCTGGTGGGCAGCTGTCCCACACCAGCCCTGAGCACCCCCCACTTGCCTATTTTTCGGGTGACTGTCAGTTGATGCCTCCTGGGTCCGTGAAATGTTAGACTGGAGAGTTGGGTGGGGAGCACCCCCCCAGCTGCTGGCACTCTGGGTGCGTGGGTGAGCTGAGGACTGGACTGACTGGCTATTGCTTTAAAACCATCATGTAGCCTCCTTCTGAAGAGCTGGGTAGGTTGGACTCACCTATCCTCGTTTGCCCAAAGGCTCCCTTCAGTTGGCTTGGCACAGGGTTTCATTGGAGTGCATTGCGGACACTTGCTTCTAGTTCAGCAAGTGTCTGCCATGCCTGAGTGCAAAGCATGCCAATTTCTGTGTGTCACTCAAGCTGTCTTGGTTTGGACATTCAGAAGTACTTGTTCTTTTGGGAAAAACATCTGTCCAAGTAGCAAGTAGGCTTGCAGGGACATATATTTTCTTTCTTTTCTGTTTTTGAGTTGGAGTCTCACTCTGTCGCTCAGACTGGAGTGCAGTGGTCGCTCCCGGCCACCACAGCCTTGATCTTCTGGGCTCCAGCGATCCTTCCGCCTCAGCCTTCCAAGGAGCTGGAACTATAGGTGTGCGCTACCACGCCCGGCTAATTTTTTTGATTTATTGTAGAGATGAGGTCTCATCAAGTTGCCCAGGCGGGTCTCGAGCCTGCGGGCTCAGGCAATCCACTCACCTCAGCCTCCCAAAGCGCGAGATTACAGGCTGAGCCACCAAGCCCGGCATCATATGTTTTCTTTATTTTCTCCATCACTGTTAGAGTTCTTCAGAGCTCTTGCAACTTCCTGTTTGCTGTGACATCTACACCACCCTTGTTGCTACACTTGGGCAGTGTGTGCTGTGTGCACAGGTGGCATGGACCAGAGCTGGAGGGATGGAACTGACCGGCTGGGAAATAGAGGCAGCATCCAGGGTGACAGGTTCAGGACTGATGGAGTCTCATCTGAGTACTCAGCCACAGGAAGAAGACTTGGTGTTGCTGGAGGAGGGCATAGGGGCAGGAGCTCTGCACCTCCCTGGACCGTGCAGAGGTCCAGGTTTTGTCTGCCTTTGCTGTGCTGAGTGCACAGGTGCGGGAGGTGCCCTGGGAACCAGGAGAGCTTCGTTTGACAGCTGTGGTCCCCTGCGGCCTTGTCTTTCCATTCACTTGGAAGTGTTTGGTGAGTGCTTCCTCAGAACATTTGGTGCTGTATTTATCAGATGGCGGGTATTTGCCAATGCCTTGTCCGGAGCTGGAGCCATGGCAGGGGACACGTCACCAGGGCCTCCTCCTTGCCGGGCGTGGCTCTCCAGAGCCTCTCTGAGCCTGCTGGGCATGGTGGCTGGGAACACTGAGGGTAGCCTCCATCAGGACCCCTCTGGGGAGGCACTGCAGGGGTGGGAATGGCCTGCCCCAGCCTTCCCATTTGTCCTTGTCTGGGTTGTCTGCAGCTGTGACCTGAAGTCAGGCCCTCAGGAGAAATGAAGGCTAAAGCTGGGAGACCAGGTGGGTCATGGGGTCCAGAGACAGAGTAGGGAGGGTTTTAGGCTGGGGGGATGAAGACCATGCTGATGGTGTGAGGAGGCGCCCCGTGGTTGGAGCTGCTGGGGCCTGTTTCTGCACAGGTCAGAGCCTGGTTCCATTGGACTCGTTGACATTGTCCCTTGTCCACCCTGCAGCTCTGAAGGTACCTACCTCATTGCTGTGGAACTTTGGTAGCAGTTCTCCTCACAGGGTGGAGGGGCTGTGTACCAGGCAGCCTGGCTCCAGGGCTGTGGTCCTTGGCTACCCTGGCGTCTGAGCACAAGCTCAGATGAGGGGATACCCTTGGTGACTCTAGGGTGGCATAGGACACGCCAGGATGCTCTAGCTGCGGAGACCACAGATGGCCTCCTGGGGCAAGTGGCCAGGACTGGGTCCTGAAGTCTTTGAAGGACTACAGCCAGCTGGAGAAGTAAGGAAGGGGTGACTGTTGGGGCCACTGAGAGGCAGGAAACGGGCAGCCAAGCCTGCCTGAGAAGCCACGTGGCCGGCATGGGTGGTGTAGGTGGTGACTTGGATGCTGCAGTCCGAGTGGCATGTGTGATGGTGCTCAGGCTCTGTTCCTTCACTGCTCTGGGAAAGGAGCCTGACGAACCCTGTGTGCGAACAGTATGCTGGAATCGTCCTCTAGGGCAGGCCTCAAGGATGGTCAGCCTGTCCTGTCGGCATGCTGGCCTGTTGGAGCTACTGGGGCCTGTTTCTTCTAACTGCTGATAAGGGTTCTGGCCAGAAGAAGGAGGGGCTAGGACCCGCTGGGAGCATGAGGAGCTTTGAGTGACTCAGAGGCTCAAGCACTATTAGGGGTGTACCCACGAAGTGCTAGGGACAACCAGGAGCAGGGTCTTTGGACCCCGAGGCTGTCCTGGCTCATCCTCCTGAGAACCATGGGTAACAAACTCAGCACCCACACTTGGTGCTTCCTTATTTATTTATTTATTTATTTTTTAGTATAGTACATTTCCAGTTAGGGAGAGAGTTCAAATGTATCCTAGCTTCTGGGAGAAAATTGGTATCTGTGAGCTTTGATCACCTCAATACTTTTAGTTTTCTATAATTCAGTAGAATGCAGAGTGACCCGGAGAGGCACAGACAGCAGTGCTATGCCTTGTCCACATTATGCAGAGCGTTTGAAGTGCGGTAGACACCTCTGGCCAGACAGACCAGAGGGTGACTTCAGTGTTTTGTGGCAACTGCTGCAGTGGGACTCTGTCTCGCAGATGAAAAGCTTTTAACATTTTTTGTGAAAAAATAGGCATGTTGTTGCCTACTGGAATTTAACTTGATTCCAGCACTTGGTGCTTCTCATGGAGAAAGTTCATTTCTGGCACTGGTGGAGCCTGATTTGGGGTCTGTGTGCCCTGGTGCCTGGTGGTGCTGCCTTCGCCTCAGGGCTCCCTGGACCCAGGCCTGCCCTTCCTTGTCACAGATGCTGACCAACCCCGGGGCTGAAGTTGTCAAGCTCTAGGTCCTCCTCCACCACATACTCAGGCACCATTGTCATGCTACTTGTGTCCCCCTGTGCATGCTGCTGGTGGCTGTTCTCTGAGTGACAGGGCAGAGGGGGCGTGGCATGTGAAATTAATTCCACCAAATGGACACAGCAAAATGTATTCACAGGCCCAACGTGGATACCGAGGCTGTTTCCTGCTTCTGGCTGTCACAGGCTGATGTAGTGAGCCCTCTTGATGCATATTCATGGGTTCTTGGGCCAGAATTTTGGGTACCTGTTGGGGCTGATAGAAGCTGCCCTCTAATGTACACAGATACAGATGTACATCACATATATATGTATACCACATATGCACACATGAGCACAGCACACATATACACGTGCATACCACACACACAAATGTGCATATCACATGTATGCACAACACATGCTCATGCATGTACACTTTGCAGGTACACACATGCCCATCACACACATGCAATGCACATCTACACTGTGCACACAACACATACATACCATGCACGCACACACGTATTACAATGCACACTGCACATGCACGCATGTACACACCACATATGCATGTATACCTTTCAGGTACACACATGTACATGCACATTTGCACACATATGCACAATATGTACATGTGTGCACACCACGCATGTACACACATATACATCACACACTCCCACCAGGGCTGGGAAGGGTATCAGTATGTCATATCCTCAACAACTTTTGATGTGGTCTGACTTAAAATGTGGCTAGTCAGATGTGTGAAATGACATCTTATATAATGTAATTTGCATTTCTCTGGTTATTTGGAGTATGAAGTTTTTTTCCTGCCTAGGATTTTAACTTTAGAATGAGGTAGCCCTTGCAAATCTTGTGTTTAAACTGTGAATAAGTTATTTAATAAGGAGGTGATCATAGAGTTTGTAGAACAGACACTTTTTATTTTTCCCAACACTGAGTGATTTAGGGTGATCTAATTTCTCAGGACTGCATTTATAGATATATACAGAGGTGTCAATTTGTGTGGACTCTTGCCTGAATATTTCTTTCCTGCGTCTCATATTGTGCTCACCTCATTTTTTGACCTTTTTTCTGTTTTTTCTTTCATATGCCATGGCAGCTGTTTGGAAGTCGCTGCATAGAAATTTGGCCAGTCTTCCTGCTACAGGCAAATGAGCCTAGATTCCCAGAAGGATAGTTTCTCTTGCCCTTCCTGTGTGGAGTCAAAGGAGTATGGTTCCATGTCTCCCATCACGCTGGCTGACTTGTAGGGGCGCGTCAGCCTGCCTTGTAGGTGAAAGTCCAGACTTGCCGATGGAGCACATGTCTGTGTTTCTGGTGAGGCAGCATGCGGGGCTTGGAGCTGGTGAGCGCTGGGCAAACAGGGAGTGCTAGAGCACGGCCTTCGTAATGCGCTGGTGGGAGCCTTGCCTGTGCCCATGCCCGCGCTTCATGCTTCGCTGTGCTGTGGGGTGGAGGACTCCATGGTACACAGCCATTCTAGAGGGTGGCCTGTAAACTCCTTCATTTCAATGGAGACCTCTGCGCAGAGGTCAGAAGACCACGGCCATTCATAGCTCTGTGGACTAGCTACTTGTTTTGTGTAGGGCTGCGTAGGGTTTTTCTGCTTGCCTCTTTCCGAGTTGATGCTGATGGCTGCCAGCGGAGAGGTCATTGAGTGCAGGCTACACCTTGGTGCTGTGGACCTGTTTCTCGGACTCAAGGTGTGACCATATGTTGTGAGGTCATCTGGGGGGTTGGACCATATTTAGGTTAAAGAGGGATCTTGGAGTGCATCTGACTGTAGCAAGGGCAAGGGGATTCTTGCTTCAGTTCATTGTTGGCTATGAGTGACTATGGGTGGGGTCTGAGTCTGTTCCCAAAGTGTGGGAGCCGCTGTCCACGGTGGGAAAAGATGCCAGCTGGGCAGAGCCGTCGTGAGCTCCTGCCCCTCCCTCATGTTTGCTCCCCATGTGCCCACCTGCGGCTTTGGGGAATTCTAGCCTCTTCCCAGGGCGCTTGTATCCTGTCTATTATCATTTTATGGTTGAAATTGAGCAGATTCTTACCCATAAAAATTAAATTGCAGTAGAACATAAATGTGGTAATGGCGACTTCTTAGCTTGCAGAACAAGCAATCTGGCTGTCCTGTGTGGAGGTTCTGTAGGGCAGACCAGAGAACGAGGAGGCACCCAGCGGGAATGGGGTACTCTTTGTCTCTGGTAGCTTTCCTGCCAGCTGCACGTATGACAGGGTGGTGCCAAGGGCCACAGCAGAGCAGTGCCTTCCTCAAGGCTGCCCCAGAGTATTCTGGGCCCATGTGCTGATGCACGTGCCTTCACTGACGCCTGTGGCTTTCCAGAGAGGCTGCTTGCTCCAAGTCTAATCAGGGCTAATCCTTCATGATCCCCGCCAGACACTCAGATCTCCCTCCCCAGGCCCTGATGACTGCACAGTGCACATTGGTTTTTCTGCCTCCTGAAGCCACATCTGTATCTGGCGCCTTTAAGAAGCCTGGAGTCCCCATCGGACTTCCTCTGGAGGGTGAGGGGCCATATATTGGAGCCGACTCATCCCTGTCCCTTGCCCTTGAGTCTCCTGCGTGGCTGGCAGAGCTGTGGGCCCAGAGAGAGGACGGTTGCAGCTCCAGTCCAAAGAATGCTGCGTGAGGAACTCTTACTTCCTGTCCTTGAGAGCTGGACAAGGTGCTCCACTGGTGACACTGTCACATTACAGCATTGATGTCGGCGCCCTGTGTCCAGGCGCATTGTCACAGGCTCCGTTGCTCTTCACGTGCAGTTGCCTGATGCTTCTTGGCTTCCCTTGCTGAGCTCTCCAGAGTTGGTGTGGGATCAGGATGTTCAGAGTGGCTTTTAAAGCTGGAAGTTTCATACGGTGACGATTTCCTAGGCATGGCTCCCAGGCGTTTGCAGGGTGCTGCCCTCAGTACCTCTTGTACAGCCCCTGCTCCCCGGGGCCCATAGATGTGTCACCGTGGGAAATGTGGTCACCTCAGTGTTCCTGGCTGCAGCCCTCTGCTTGTGGTGCCAGCCCTGTCCAAGCCCAACCAAGTCTGGTGTCCCTCTCTCAGGCTTGCTCACCTCCTCTGGGATACACTGAGCTTGCTGGTTAGCTGCTTGTCACTTTGTGGGCCTTGATTGGACATTGCCCAGCGTACCATCATGGGAGAAGTTCCTGCTGGCTTGGGGCAAGGATGCTTACCATGCACGGGCTGTTGATCGCTTTGGAGCAATTTGTGTGGTCCACATGGACAGCTCAGGTTCACCTGGTCCTGGCCCTCCCGATTGATGCACACTTGTAAAAGTCCTGTCAGTGGAGGGTTAGTTTTGTCATTTGGGGAAGTCTGTATTGGCTGCACTTATTATTGTTATAATTACCTTTAGATTAAGACAAATTTAGACACCATAAACTTCCCCATTTTATTATATACAGGTCAGTGTATTTATACGTTCTCAAGATTGTGTGACCATCGTCACTACCTAATTCCAAATTATTTTCATCACCCCTAAAAGAAACCCAGTACCCACTTGCAGGCACTCTTATTCCCCTTTCCCAGACCCTAGAAACCCCTAATCTATTTTCTGTCTCTGTGGATTTATCTTTTCTGGATGCTTCATGCAAATGGGATCAAACAGTATGTGGCCTTCACGTTAGACTTCTTTCACTCAGCATAATGTCTTCGAGGCTCACCCATGTTGTAGTCTGCGTACTTTGTATCTTTGTATGACTGAGTACTATTTCATTGTGACGATATGGCACATTTTATGTATCCATACACCAGTTGGTAGACATTTGGCTATCATGAATAGTCCTGCCATGAACATTCACGGACAAGTTTTTGTGTGAACATATGTTTTCATTTCTCTTGGGTCTAGACCTAGCTGTGGAGTTGCTGGGTCATACGATAACTCTAGCTTTTTGAGGCACTGCTAGACTGTTTTCTACAGTGGCTGTACCATTTTACATTTCCAGCAGCAACATAAGAGGAATAAAATTTTTCTACATCCAAAAACAATATTTGTGATTGTCCATCTCCACAAATGTATGGCAGTTTTTGGTTTTTTTTGGTTGAATTTTAAGAGAGTTTTTTTTTTTAAACTTATATTCTGGATATTAGGCTCTTATCAGATATATGATTTACAAATATTTTCTCCCATTCTGTGTATTGTTTTAACTTGTAAGTCAGAGTCTTACTCTGTCACCCAGTCTGGAGTACAGTGGCATGATCATGGCTCACTGCAGCCTCAACCTTCTGTCTTAGGCAATTCCACCTCAGCATCCTGAGTAACTGGGTCTATAGGCATGCACCACCATCCTTGGCTAATTTTTTTTGCAGAGATGAGATGTTGCTATGTTGCCCAGGTTGATCTCGAATTCCTGGTCTCAAGCAGTCCTCACACCTCAACCTCCCAAAGCACTGGGGTTATAGGTATAAGCCACCACACTTGACTTTCTTTACTTCCTTGATAGTGTTCTTTGAAGCACAAATGTTTTTAATTTTGAGGAAGTTCAACTTATTTTTTCTTTGGTTGCTTGTGCTTCAGATATCATACCTAAGAAACCGTTTCTAATCCAAGATCACAAAGATTTTCTCCTGTTTTTTCTTTCTAAGACTTTTATAGTTTTAGCTCTTACATGTGGGTCTTTGAACTATTTTAATTTTTATATATGGTGTGAGGTAGGGGTCTTTTTTTTGTATGTGGATATCTGGTTGTTTCAGCATCATTTGTTTAAAAGACTGTTCTTTAACACTGAATTGCCTTGGTACCCTTGTTGAAAGTTATTAACCATAAACATATAGGTTTATTTCTGGACTCTCGAATCTGTTTCATTGATCTGTATATCTATTCTTATGCCAGTACTACACTGTCTTGATTCCCGTAGCTTTGTAAATCAGGAAGTGTGAGTCTTCTAACTCTGTTGTCTTTTCTTCTATATTGTTTTGGCTACTTTTGGCCCCTTTCATTTGTGAATAAATTTTAGAATTAGCTTATCCATTTTTAAAAAAACCCTCTGGAATTTTGATAGAGATTGTACTGAATTTGTACATGCAGTTCTTACTTAACCAAGGTCCTAGAGATAGGAGAGCTACTGGCTTAGCCCTGCCTTCATAGGCTGTGTGTTTAGTTGGAAGATCATCACAGGATTATTTTAAAGCTTTCCTTACAGGTTTGCCAGCCTCAGGGTTCTGATTATAGTTTAAGCAGAAGCCTAAACTTGTAGTTTAAGCAGAAAAGGAGTTTAAAAACAAAAATCGCTACGTGACTCTTGGGAAGGACCCGAGAACCAGGCTTGGTGGCCCCAGTGAAGAAGGGCCACATCATCCTCTGCTGTGCTCTGGCACTCTTGCTGATGTGAGGACCTGCCTGTGGCTTCTGAAAGCTGGTGTCCCTCTGGCTTCTGTGATGCCCCTACCCAGTTGGGTGCTAGGTGCATACTCTGCACATCACTGGTGCTCAGCTCTGTAGCTGGGTCAGGGGCTGGAACCCAAGGAACCCTGGAAAGCAGATGTGCAGCTCACAGGATGGCACATGCCTTGCAATGCAATCTCAGAGCTGGGAGCAGCTGAGCACGCATTTATCATTATCTTATGTGTCTCTGTCCACAGGTTGTCAGAGTGTGTGTACCTCTATATGTGCCATGCAGTCCAGTCTGTAGATATTTTTGTTTTGTTTTTATTTTGAGTCAGAGTCTTTCTCTGTTCTCCCAGGTTGCAGTGCAGTGGCATGATCATGGCCACCACAGCCTTAACGTGCTGGGCTCAGGTGATCCTTCCATTTCAGCTTCTTGAGTATCTAGAACTATAGGCACACACCATCATGCCTGGCTAATTTCTTGAAATATTGTAGAAATGAGGTCTCACCAAGTTGCCCAGGCTGGTCTTGAACCTCTGAGCTCAGGCAGTCCTCTCACCTTCGCCTCTCAAAGTGCTGGGATTACAGGCATGAGCCACTGCTCTCGGCCTCCAGCTGTCGATCTTTGAAGGACTTCAATTTTAGGTTCTGCTCACTGTAAACAATAATACTTTTGCTTAAAATATTCTATTCCAACAACTTGTCAGTAACAGCCTGAAAGCAGACGTTTTAGTTTGAAATGTACAAAAGAAATTAGAGCAGGAAGACTCTAACTTTTGTAAATTCCACCTGCTTAACCATGTTCTGTGAGGAGAGCGGGTGCTCAGCGTTTGCTTTTCCGGGCATGGTGTCCCTGGGTGCACACCAGCAACTGCCCATGTCTGTTGCTTGGGCTGAGTCTGTCGAGGAAGCAAACCTGGGCTTCTGCTCTTCCCACTGGGTCGCTGGGAATCTGCTGAGCTGGAATGTGGTGTGTTTGTGTGTATGCCACGGGGTTTTAAAAAAACGGCATCCACTGGAATGTTTTTTTTTATCCTCCAGGATGAAGACTAAATGGGTGATGCGCGCGCGCATGCGCAGCGCGCGTGTGTGTGTGTGTGTGTGTGTGTGTGTGTGTGTCTGTGTGTGCATGTCTGTGTATTTGTGTGTCTGTATGTGTGGGTATGTGCATCATTGCATGTGCATGTCTGTGCGTGCATGTGTCTGTGTGTGCGCATGTGTGTATCTTTATGTATGTGTGTCTGTGTGTACATCTTTATGTGTCCATGTCTGTGTGTGCTTGACTCTGTGTGTCTTTGTCTGTGTGTCTCTGTGTGCCTTTATGTGTCTGTGCAGGAATTTAACATATCCATATGCAGATATCTTAATATAAACTATTTTATATATAAACTATTTTCTGGTTTTACTCTTTATTTTAGGATTTATGATTTTAAAAAAATATGTAAGTAGTTAAGTTGTTGTCTCTGAGTTTCATTTCAGGATAAGGTTGATTTTAAAGAGGAGGTGCTTGTTCTAATGGGACTGAGACTCTGTTAAACGTCTGCCTTTGCCCTCGAGCCCCTCATCTGAGCCGAGTGGGCAGGTTTCCAGGGACTAGCAGAAGATGGTGATTTCCAGGTCCAGGCACATGTGATCCCATTGCTGAGTGGCGTGGTAGTTGACCTAGGGAAGGGGAGAGAGGCCTGCAGGGGCCAGAGCTGTGTGAGAGGCTTGCTGGCCAGTGTCCTCTCATGAGAGGCAACAACTGCTCCTTTCTGGGGCCCGGCCTTTGTCTCGGTTTCTAGTTGGTCCAACCCTGGCCCTGTGCTCCCACCCCTGGTCTACCCTATCTCCTGAAGGCATCTTCCCTGGGCGACCCCATGTGCCTCCTCCTTCACCAGCAAGGAGGATGGCCTGCACCCTACAGAAGCCTCCAGTTTGCCCATGGGGGATCCTGAATTCATTCCAGCACTGGGCAGGAAGGTGGGGAGGCCACCTGGGCTGGCCCAGTGCTCACTCTCATGGCAGAGGGCACCGACCCCACTGTCACAGGAGGGGATAAAGGGTAGTAGCCCCAAGGGAAGAGGGTGCTGCCTTCAAGGTGTGCCATGGGCTGCAAGCCTCACAGGGCTGGCATCCTGGGGAGCCTTGAGCCAGGCCAGGAAGCCCTGTGAAGGTGGAACAGAGTCTGCCTTGGTGAGCTCCGGGGGGTGCCTGAGGGGAGCTGGGCTGGTGTTTTGAGGTTGGTAGCTTTGGCTCTGAGCGGGATGTAAACTGTGACATTGGGAGGCAGGAGGGGATGAATCTGGCACTTGTGTGCATGGACTAGCTCTCACATCTGTGGTCAGCTCTCACGTCCCTGCCTGGCCCTCGCACCTATGGCCCAGCTCTTAGGTCTATGACTGCCGTCTGTGCAGAACTCTGGGATGTGGAGCACTTGGGGTTGAGGGTGTGGCCCATGCTGCCAAGGGGCTTCAGTGCCATCTTCTCTGAGAACTGCCTGTATCACTGGTCTCTTGGTCAGCTTTCTGGCCATAGAAACTCTAGTATTACTTCTGACCCTGTTGGCTCATCTGGTCACATCCCCTTGTTTTGTTTTTTAAGAGCATAAATTTCCCGTTTCCCTAACCCTAACCGTAACCCCGTTTCTAAATCAGCCTGCCAGCATGTCTCCCTTGCATGGCTCTGCATGTTCTCATTGGGAGCACAGTTGACTCTGGGCTGTTGGACAGTCTCCTGCTCAGAGGTCCCTCCTCGCATTCACCATGTCCCAAGTGAGTTCTTCCTTCTTGCTAGGAGCTTGGACCCCACGTGGTCCACTCCCTACCTGTGCCTGTCCCCTCCTCCTTATGTCCTTCTGAAAGTGGGGGCAGACCCAGGCAGTGTTGTTGGGAGGAGGGAGGCCGGGCAAGCAAGGGTCTTGGGGCTCCCCCATGAGGTCCGCAGGGTTCCTGTGAAGAACTGGCATCTGCGCAGATTGTAGGGTTCTCATGAGGTGCTCAGGCCTGACTTTCTGCACATTCCTTGCGCAGGTCTCTAAGAGGGCCAAAATAAACAAGCTAGTCTTCTTAAGGCATAGACAAACTTGGCTGGTGTCCCTTTCTGTCAGAGCCGGTGGCACCTTGAACACCAAAGTGCTTCCATGGTTCGCCTGCTGGGATGATTTGAAAAGTCACCCTCTGCCCAAGGTGAGGCCCCCAGCCCCGCAGCACTGCATGATGGGTGGTAGCTGCAGAGGGCCAAAACCCACCCCACTGGGCCCTTGCGGGGGCAGTGCTTCATGAGCAGAGCTCCATGCAGCCGCAGCTTTGGGCAGTATGTCCCTACTTTGTGTGCCTCCAAGGCGCTCGTCTGCTGTCTGGTGTCCCCTCTTCTCTGACCACGCCGGCTGCTCTACAGGGCAAAGCGCTTCTTCAGGCTTGTTCTGCCATGGGCTGGGGTGTGGCAGGTACAAGATGCTTCTTTCTGGACCAGGTTTCTCTGGAATCGGTGCTCCTAGTGGGATCCCCAGTGCTGTGCATCCCTCCCTCCATCTCCCTCGACAGTTCCTCCTGGCCTCAGCCCTCGTCTGACCACTGCCTCACGTGTGTCTTTGCTGTCTCTCGGCAGCCATGACTCTCCACCCTTAAACACTTGCAGGTGCTTTTTTCCCTGGCTCTCTGCTCTCTGTGAGTCTCTCTGAGGAGCAGCTTGGGTCCAGGCAGCTGGGTCAACCCTCTGGATGGTTCTCAGCAGTGCTGTCACCCGGCAGTGCTGTCACCCGGCAGTGTTGTCACCCAGCAGTGTTGTCACCAGGTGTACACCTCCTGGAACACTTCTTACCCCAGCGCCTGACCTGGGCCCTGACCCCAGCCGGTCGTCCTCTGTGTTCCACACCTTCCTCCTGACCTATTGGGACTGGAGTGCTGAGCACAGTCTCTACCAGCTTTCCTCTCTCCTTTTTTCCCCAGGAGATCTGTGTTTTTTCATGACTGTAAGTTCTGTCTGTATCCCCATCAAGATCTCTGCTGTGCCCCAGCTGGCTGTCCTGCCTCTCCCTCCCTGTGGGTCTCATATCTGAGCTTTGGACCCAGTGATTCTATCACACGTGGTGGGGTCCTGTCTGCTCCCGCAAGCCAAAGCCCCAGGCATCTGTGTCTTCTTTCTCGCCCACACCAAATCCATGTCCTCGGCCAAGTGTATTCCAGACCCCAACTGCCTTGAGCCCTTCTCCCAGTGTGGAAGGAGCTGCAGTGGGCGCTCTGGCATTGCGGCTCCTGTGAGGTGCTCCATGGGGTCTGGGTTGCCGAAGCGGTTGTGTTCAGGGCCACTGGTCATTGGGCAGTCGCTTGTGGGCCAGTTGTCCTTGGGACTGTGGTCTGGGGGGCATTTCTTGTCCCTGGGTCACCCTGGGCCTCTGAGCAAGGTGTCCAACGGTGCCCCTTCCACTGCTGGCCTGCCCCGTAAGGCTCTGGCCCTCTGCCTGCCCCTGGCCAGGCCTTGTGAGGCTCCGGCCCTCTGTCTGTCTGTGGTCACCCCTGGGCTGCAGTGCTGTGTTCTTGGACTGTTCCCTGCTTGCCTCGTGGTCTCACCACCACGGCTGTGACCTGGTGTCTGGGTCTTTCCGTCTGGTCTGCCCATTGGCTAATGGGAGCTCTGTGTGGTCAGGGCTGGCCACACACCATCATCCTTTCCCGTGTCGCTGGCACCAGGAGGCTCGCAGACAAATCTCAGGTCCAGGGGCCTGGGGACAAATTTTAGAATTCACCTGGGACATGGAAAGGGCTTTGGATATAGCTCATGGAACCTGCTTATCTGGTTCTCCGTGCTTGAGAAGAAAACCTGACTAGATCCAGATGAAGGCTGTGATCTGTTTTAAGCTGACAGACGGCAGGCCCAGAACCGCTAACTCCGTGCATCTGAGCTGGTCGTGCTGCCGTAACGTGGGGGAAGTAGAGCAAGAGATGGAAGTGTGGCCCTCGACAGCTGTGTGTGTGTGTGAGGATGCTTCGTGAGGCATCTGAAAGGAAGAAGGTTCTGGCAGGGAGTTGGGGTAAGCCCCACTGGCACCCCCCGCCCTTCCCGCCTTCACATCGCTCATCCTTGGCCCACGAGCTCCCCAAGGTGAGTCTGCAGAGGATGGTCTTTCCATGGTTCTTTTCACGGTTCTCCCTCGGTGGTCCCTGTCCCTCGGTGGTCCCTCCCTTTCAACATTTTCAGGCCCTGTCCTGCCCCTCTGCTCCCTCCCTATGGCTTGGGCTTTCCCCCTACTCGTTTGGTCTGCTCTCCCCTCTCCCCTGAGAACCAGGTGGGACTTTTTGGAAAGTTTTAATAAGGAGGAGCCATCAGACCTGAATAATATGCCGTACATTCGATGTTTTTTTGAGCCCCTTCCACTAGGGATCATGTCAGTCCCCAGCCTTCCTGAGCAGACATCCTGAAGGCACATGGCAAAACACAGGGCTCATGAACGGAGTTTCAGGGTACCTTGAGAGTGCCGAGGAGTGAGGGCTGCAGGGCGGACCCTTGGGAGGAAGTGCCCTCCTGGGCCCGAGCCAGCAGGAGGTAAGGAAGAGGAGGGGCTGTGAGGGACTGGGGCCATCGGGCCCTGCAGGGTGTGGGGGCGGCTTTGGAGGAGGCCGATGGGGAGTAGAAGGCTTGATGTGGGTCAGGCCCACGGGATGGCTGGGCTACAGGGCTGACTGCTCCTGTGTATAGTCCGCAGTGGGAAGGGGCTTCTGAAGGCAGAGTCTCGTTGGCCTTGTCTGGACCACCTTGGGCTCTGTGCCTCCACCAAGGCACCATCCCTGTGGCTAGAGGAGGAGCACCCAACGGAGGCCTCCTTTGGCTTATCCTGGGCCTTGTGGCCTGTGCTCCAGTCGCCGTGGGTGTGGGCGTGGTCATTCCAGGACATGGTACCAGGAGAAGGGGAGTAGGTATGTGATCCCTCAACCTTTAATTTTAGGTAACCTGTTTTGATGACGTGACCTGTTCTTCATTTGCTAGACTCTAACCCTGGATTCTAGTCTAAGTTTAGATTGTAACAACGGTATAGTCTGAATCTGGGAGTCAGGCAAGACTAAAAAAAGACTGATGTTTTGTTCAGAATCCGGGCTGTGGAGCCGGGTCCTGGAGTGGCCACACCTGGTACTGAGCTGGCCATGAGGTCATGCCTGGTGCCGGGCCTCTTTGCACCCTCACAGCCCACAGGGGCTGGTTCTGGTGTTGTTGAGGGTTTTGGACAATATGTATGGGAAGTGGGGTCACGGGGGCTAGAGTCCTGCTCTGTGTTGTGAATAGCTCTGCATCTGCTGAGTCTCCAACATAATGAATGATGAGGTGTCTTGAAATGAGTGTAGGTGGATATGTAAATTAAGGAGATTAAACAGGAGCATGTTCATCTTCATGGGTTACAAAAGTGCTATTGTTTTATGTTTTATTAAGTGAATGTAGAATGTATACAGGGTAGGAAAAGTAACAAAATTTCAGATGTGTTTGGAAAGATCATAATTACTGGTTGTTACACTGAATAACTTTAAAGTAAAAAAGTATTCCTTTTTCAGGGCTGCTATTGAAAAATGAAGTGTGAGTGGATGTCCCATAGAAAATTTAAACCAGAAGAAAAGAAAGAAAAGCAAGCCCTAAATACACCCCAACACACAGTTGGTTTGATTGGTTTCATTGCGATTTGTGGGTCAGACATACGGGTGGGGATTCTATAAGTAACACTCCTCACTGCCTTAGTGGTTTGTGCTGTGTAGTTTGGCTGGTTGCCAAGAAAGTGTATTCACTTCCGAGGGTGGCTCATGTCTACTCCATGCTGACCTCCCTTGCCCTGAAGCCTGAGTAGGGCAGAGCAGCGAAAAAATTTGCCTTGGTTTGTAACTGAACCAAGAGGCCTGGCCGAGTCTGTGGTCTGCAGACTTGCCGAGCAGTTTCTGCCTCTTTCAGCCACAGGGATTGTATTAGAGGATGCCTACATCAGTGAGGACACTTCCAGCTGCCCGTTCATGGGCACCATAGCCCCTGGGTCGTGCTTCTGGGGTGCAGATCAGCTGTGGCGCAGCTGCTCTTGGCCTCTTGCTTTGTGACTTTTCTTCCTGCTTGTCACTATCACCGCAGTGTGTTTAGGAAATTTGTCATCTCTGTGTCATCGGTGAGGCTGCCCTCTTCAATGGGAAGACCGACATTGGTCCTTGGAGGGGCAGAGAATCCTGGGGAGGGAGAGTGACTTGTCCCAGCAGATCTTTCACTGATCTTGTAAAGGAATGAAACTTCTTCCTCCATTCCAATTTGGGATCTATGTATTTTGAAGAATATTTTAAACACATCTCTGCTAGGCTTTGCAGCCCTGCCCTGCTGGATGGACGTGTGTCAGACAAATGGTTTCGCATGGTAGTTGGTGTCCTTCCTGGAGCTTACCTTGGGGCATCCTTGAACTGGACTTTGTGTTGTCTCTTCTCCTCCTGTCCTTGTTCTGAGTGATGGCTGTGAAAACTGGACTCATAATTGAGAGCTGTTTCTGACAGTTCTACTATTATTTGGAATAGAATTGTATATATTGAGTGTATTTTAACGGGCTGAAAACTTATGATTAAAAATAAGCAGACAACCCAAATTGGGAGTGGGATGGAGAGACAAAGGAATGTGCAGTGTGGTTTCTGGGTACCCTAGGCACCTTCGGAGGCCACTGGGCCTAGCCTGGTCCTGTTTGGAGCTCCTAGAGGTGGGTGTGACTCCATGAGATCTGGGAGTTTTGTTGCTCAGTTGGCTACATTTGAGGTTATTTATTCATGCAGTGGGGTGTTCGCTGAGTGCCTGCCATATGCTGGGCCCATGCTGGATGTGGGATGTCACCCGTGGACTCTGAGTTGTGCATGGAGAAGCCACAGGTGAGAGTGACCCAGCCGATCCCTCCCTCTGAAGCTATTCTGACAGCAGCAAGCCATTTCACAACATTGTTTTACAGCTTTTGTGCTGAGCAGAGAGTTTGAAATGTCACTGCATATTTTAAAGAGCTACATGGTACAGACTTGAAGATTCATTTTAATTCTAAACCTAAAAAACGTAGGGAATAAGCCAAAGCCTTCTCTGAAGCACTTTCATTCAGTCACCTTTTACTGCACAGTGTGTGGAAATGCATTCTCTGAACACAGCCTTCCCACATAGCTTTGGATTTGTGTGTTTGGACAGTGGAACAAATTCAGGCTGAAGTGTTACATTTTGGCCCAGATGTCTAACATGAGCAAAGTAACAGCTTTTCCATACACATGCATATATATATATATGGCTGTTTCTGCCTAATTTTGTGTCTTTTGAGTTTGGCACTTATGCATGGAGATGATTTTGGCGGGGTCTTATAGGAAAGAAGACTATTTTACTTGGTTTTGGAATGTGGCGCAGTAGGAGATAGAGGTGCCATGTGAGAGATTTTGGGCAGGCATTGTGACCCCTTGTCTTGCCTAGGTGTGGGCTGTGCAGAGCCAGCTACTGGGAATGTTCTTTGGGTATGACTCTCACTTGGCCACCCGCATTGCTGTCCTCAGTTCTCCAAGGAAATCTTTCAAAATTAAAACAGTTTTAAGACATTAATTTGATCAACTGGGTTAAAATACTTTTGAAAAATTTGATGAAATATATAATTTTCTGGCAATGTATATATTATCAAATTGACTCCAGAAGAGAGAGAAAAGCTAAACTGATTGGAGATTAAAAAAAAAAAAGATAGATTTACTTTTCTTTTCTTTTTAAAAAATTTTTAATTTTAAATATGTGACAATTTAGGGCTAGGTATACAAATGTTCATTATGCAGGTACCCTTGTTGATGAGGTGTGCCCCCCCCAGCAGTTTTCCGCTACTGCCATTCCCATCCCCGCCCTTCCCTGGCAGTTTCCCACTACTGCCAGTCTCTTTCTTATAGTATTACGATAGTTGTTCAAGGTTCGCTTATGAGTGAGAACATGTGTTACGCAATTCTTTGTTTCTGTGATAGATCACTCAGTATTATAGCCTCTAAGTCCATCCAAGTTGCCTCAAAATTCATAATTTTGTCCTTCTTTATGGCTGTGTAATATTCCATCATGTATATGTACCACATTTTTTAATCCAGTCCTCTTTCGATGGGCAGCATGGTTGGTTCCATGTTTTTGCTATTGTAAAAAATGCTGCAGTAAACATGCATGTGCAGGTATCTTTTTCATAGAGTGATTTGAGTTCCTTGGGATATATTCCCAGTAGGGGGTTTGTGGGGTCGAATGGAAGGTCGATTTTTAGATCTTTTAGGACTTGCCACACTGTTTTCCATAGAGGCTGTACTAGTTTACACTCCCACCAACAGTGTAGAAGTGCTCCCTTTTCATCGCATCCTCTCTAGCATCTGTTGTTTTTTTGAGTTATTGATGGTGGCCATCCTAACTGGAGTTAGGTGGTCTTTCAGTGTGGTTTTAATTTGCATTTCCTTGATGACTAGTAAGGCTGAGCTTTTTTTCATGTATCTGTTGGCTGCTTGTATGTCTTCTTTTGAGAAGTGTCTATTCGTATCTTTTGCCCACTTTGTAATGGGGCTGTTTGTTTTTTTTCTTTTCTGCTCACTTGAGTTCCTTATAGATCCTAGATGTTAGGCCTTTGTCAGATATACAGTTGGTAAATATTTTTTTCCAGACTGTAGGTTGTCTCTAGATTGACTTTTCAAAGCTGCTGTCCCAAAAAAACTCCAGGCATAGATGTTTTCTTTTCTTTTCTTTTTTTGAGTTGGAGTCTCACTGTGTTGCCCAGGCTGGAGTGCAGTGGCACACTTCTAGCCACCACTGTCTCGATCTGCTGGATTCAGGCGACCCTTCTGCCTTAGCCTTCCAAACAGCTGGAACTATAGGCATGCGCCAGCATACCTAGCTAATTTTTTAAATTTATTGTATAGATGAGGTCTCGCCAAGTTGCCCGGGCTGGTCTTGAACCCGTGAGTTCAGGCAATCATCTGGTCTCTGCTTCTCAAAGTGCTGGGATTATAGGCGTGAGCCACCGCACCCAACTGGCATAGATGTTTTCAAGAGTGGATTCTATCAAACTGTTAAGGAACATCTAACGCCAGCTCTGTTTAAACTTTCTCAGTTTAAGAGCAAGAAATTTTAGGGATATCAAGGCCAGACAAGGGTAGCACAATAGAAATAGCTGCAGAATAGTCTAAGTGAAACTATCTCAAACAGAATCCAATAGCAACTGAAATAGGATCCCATGTAGGATTCAATAGCAAATTTAGAAAGATAAAATGTGTTTGTACTCAAAATATAAGGGTGGTTCATATTTGGAAATGTTGAGTAATATAATTTTGTATTTTCATAAGTTGTTTATCAGTAGAAGAAAACCTTATTTGGTCATCTTTAGATGCTAAAAATATTTGCTGTAATTCAACATCTTCTATTGATTAAACATGATTTTTCTTAATAAAATTAAAACATGCAGCTATTTATGTAATATGGTTTTAAAACATGACAATCAAACATTTCCGCAGTGTCAGGGACAAGACAAAGATACTCCATATAACCATGGTTGTTTCATATAGTTACAGAAGCTCTAGCCAGTACAGTTAGCAATTAGATAAGAGAAAGAAGACTATGCCTGTTAAATATTAGAATGGAGAGATGCTATTTGCAAATATTATGCATCTGGAAAATACAAGAGAATTTACCGAAAATCTACAAGATACACACAATTAAAGGATTTTGTAATTAAAGTACATAAAAATCAATAATAGCATGTCTGAATATCCAAACAGTAAAGAGAGGCAATCCCATTTATAAAAATAAGATATGTAGGCGTAAACTTAAGAAATTTGTTCACAGGCTGAGCTCGGTGGCTCAGCCTGTAATCCCGGTGGCTCAGCCTGTAATCCTAGCACTTTGGGAGGCCCAAGTGAGTGGATTGTGTGAGCCTGCAGGTTTAAGACTAGCCCGGGCAACTTAGTGAGACCTCGTCTCTACAATAAAATAAAAAATTAGCCGGGTATAGTAGTATGTGTTTGTAGTTCCGGCTACTTGGAAGGCTGAGGTGGAAGCAGGTTGATGCTGGGTTGACCGTGTGCATGCCACTGTACTCCAGCCTTGGGTGATGGACTGAGGCTCCAACTAAAAATAAATAAATAAATAAATAAAAATAAAGAAGATTTTCATACCATGCTCTGCAAAAGTAGGAGGGGAACACAACTCCAGACAACCTAAATAACTACCTACCTTTTTCTTGGGCAACTTTGAAAATACTTTTTACTTAGGTTTTTCAAATTTTAGATTTGATTACTTTATTTTCCTTAATAGAAATATCTTAGGTAACTCATGCATTTGTTAGAGCCAGGACATTAACATTGTCATACCACTGTTGACCAAACCACAGACTTTTGGGGTTTGACCAGTTTCTCCAGGAATGCCCCTTTTTTGCCCCTTTTGGAAACCAAAATCTGGGTGCTGGGTATGCTCATTGCCCCAGGATCCCGTCCAGGGCACCATGCTGTCTTCTAGATCTTGTCATCCTGTCATCCTGTCTCCTGGATCTCCTCTGGCCTGTGGCAGTTTCTCACATCCTTGATGGTGTTGAGGAGGACTGGCCTGGTGTTTTGTTGAATGTCCCTCAATTTGGGTTTTTCTGATTTCTTCTACAATTAGACTGGGGTTGTGGGCTTTTGGGAAAAAGAAGGGCAGCTGATGTCCCCGTGACTCAGCACAGGGGATGTCCACCTGTGCCTGGTACGGTGGTATCTGCCAATCTCTCGCTGTCCAGGTACTATCTCCCCGTCTTTACTCTGGTCACTGGAAGCCAGTCACTAAGTCCATCTCCCACCTCATGGGAAGGATGATTACATGATTATCTGGGATTGATTCTTCCATAGCGAAGGTTTGTCTCTCCTTCCCATTGCTTGATCTACTTGACTGTTTATTTCTACCATGTGGGAATATAGATGTTTTGCCTTATTCCCTGGGTCACGGGAAGTAGACAGCGGTCATCTGTCACTCTCATTGTTCTACCTTAGACCACTGAAATCTTTCGGGGGGCTTCCATGTCAGGTGTTGTTGTTTTTTGAGCACTTCCTACTTTTCTGCCACTGTAAGATTCTGTAGGCTCACCTGGCGTTTCCCCTGCCCCAGCCCTGGAATCAACCAGTTCTCCAAGGAGCTCTGGTTCTTTTGTTGGAGAGTGGTATTTAGAAACCAAAGTCTGGGTCCTGAGTATGCTCATTGCTCCTGGGGGTATCGTGTGCAGCTCTCCTGCCAGGAGGGAACTTTTTCTTCCCAAGAAGCACCAGGTTTCCCTGAGTCCTGTCCAGTGCTGAATCTACCACCTGCCCTCATGTCTGACACCCACACAAGGAAGCAGGTTGCTGTGGCTAGCTTAGATGACCCTGGTTCACCCCTAGGCTGGGTACATTTGCATCTGCAAACATCTGAACTGTCCCCCACCACCAGCAGGACTGTTTTGAATCTCCACCGGACTGTTTTAGAATTTTGCAGGCTGATTCTAAAGTTTTCATGGGCAAGTAAACGTGCGAAGAACAGCCAGGAAAGTTCTGAGAAAGGGTATGATGAGTAGGGGCTGCTTTAGCAGGTATCAGAATGCATCCTAATTCTTGGGGTCAGGTGCTTGGAACAGTTGTACAGAGGGAGGGTGAACACAGATGAAGGGTGAGCACAAGAGGGGGGGCGCACAGAGGGGGTGACATGCATGGAGGGGGGACGTGCACAGAGGTAGGCCAGGTCAGAGCCTAGAAAGAGATCCAGAAGCATATTGGAACTTAGTTGGGGATGAAAGCATTTCCAGTCAGAGATGATGAGTTGTTTGGTAAATGTTCTTGGAAAAGGGGGTTAACCCTGGTTAAACTCAAAGCTGAATTCCCTTTTCAGTCCTTACAACAAATAAGTTCTAAATGGGTCACAGATTTACTGAATTTTGTCAAGTCTAAGAAACTGTCAAGTGTAAGACACATTGTTAATTTCTGTGTTTCTCATAGGGTACCTGTGTTGTCCACTATATCTCAGGCACCATTCCGGGCTCTGGCAAGATGCTGTGCGCAGGGTAGAACAAAGCTTTGCCCCACAGCTTATATTCCATCCAGATCTGTAAAGATGTTCATTTTAAAAGTGCTTTAAGCATTTCTATTTACAAGTGTTTGGTGAATATGCAAGGCTTGGTGTAATTTCCAAAGCTGCTTTTGCACCTGTGGCCTAAAGTCCAGCTGATACCAGCTTCTTATTTCAATACACAGTTATTTAAGTTAAATCAGAAAAAATTTAGTGTGACTTATATCCCCCCCCCGTTTTGAATGATTATGTAATAACTTAGTGCTCAATAACACATCAGGCAAAATTAAAAAAAATTTGGCTGAAACATCAGAAATTCTTCCTAGTGTTCATCTGGTACATCTGTACAAAATCTAGTTAAGTTTTTGTGTGCTTATTTCTCCTAAAGCCATTTTCATTAGTACTGATAGTAAAGTTTGTTCTTAGCAGTTCTATGAGATCAACCAAATTATTAAGTTGTCTTTAATTAAAGCCTTGAGTTTTCCATTTCAGGTAAATTATTAAGAATTTTTATGAAACAGTTGAAACTTAGTTAATAAGAACTGGAATTTTGTTGCCAAAAAATGTAAGTTTACTACCTATATTTGCAGAGTGAGGCAGCACATGTAGATTGTAGTGCTATGTTCATATTGGTATTCTTTTTGTGAAAAGTCTTTTAAATATTGAACACCTGAAAAAGTCTGATGAATTCTAACCATATAGTAGATAGCCTCAAATCTCTATACTTCCCATTTTCTTTTGGGTTGTTGATTCTCTGGTTAAAAATATTAACAATTTTATTTTTCATTGTTTATTTTTTGAAGCTAATGTAGTCTTCTTGTAAATGGTTCCTTGTTGATGATGGCGCATTTACTTTTGTCTGGTCTCCCTCAGAACTAGATGGGCGCTGTGCTCTTCTGAGGACACACCTGTGGGCACCTTTGTATCCATCAATCCAGCTGTGGCTGTGGTAAGGGGCAGAAGTTTTGGTGCCCCTTGGAGGGATTCCTTCCAGATGATGTACATAGAGTTCTTCTGTTACCCTGCTCCAGGGAAGTGGAGTAGGTGTGCAGGGACAGGGGATGCTCCAGTTGTCACTGGGTCCCTGGTCTGCTGGCTTGGTGCTGCCCCTGGTACTGATCATGTGTGGACCCATAAAGAGAGCTTGGTGGCTTGGTCTCTGTCTCTTTGTTGTGGGTGTTTGCTTTTTGATATTTTATGAGGAATTCTTGTATTTCTGAGTACCAACACACTTGCATGTTTCTTCCAATGCACCAACAATTAAAACTCAGGGATCAACTGAGCCATTTGGAAGCCATAAAACTGTGTCATTTGGGGACACCGATACAGGGTGTTTCTGGGCTGCTGGGACAGCAGGAGGTAGATGTCTTGTGGCACTGAGCTTGACTTTACGAGGTGAATGGAGGGCTGCTCCTCCATTTGCTCTGCTGTTCTTGTGCCGTCCTGCATTGGCTAGGTGCCACATTGCATGTTGGCAGACTACATGACCGCCCTGGTGGGTGGGGGCTGAAGGATAAAACAGACACTACCTTCCCCCACCATAGCTCACCTGGGTGGGGTCAGGTGTCAAGTCTGTTCTCCAGACCCCTCCTGTTGCCCAGCAGATCTGGGTGGGCACAGTGCATGCTTGCTGCCTGGCTCTCCCTGCTGTGGGCTCAGGTCTCTGGCCAGGTCCTGGGCCTTTTGGCCACCTTCCATGGCACTAACCACCTGGGAACCCAGCCCCAAGCATGCATCTTTTGTTGGATGAGGTGATGGACAGAGGAAGAAATAGGGAGATTGCATGGCAAAGCAGTGAGAGCAGAGGGGTTTCACTGTATGGGAGGGGTCCATTGGTGTGAGGACATACCTGTCCCTTGTTATGCCTGCCTGGACCTGCCCACCCTCTCTGCTAGCATGATAGACCATGTGCACCTGCCCGGCTCTGTCCTCCCCCTGCTCTGGGGAGGCTTCTCTCAGTTCCTGTCATAAGAACACTGCAGCCCAACCCCTGTTGACAGCCCCAATGGCCCTGCCTCCCAGCTACTGCTGCTTTGGGTGGTTCTAGGTCACTTGGGACCACCAGTAATCAAAACCGTCAGCTTTGGCCCAAAGAGAGCTATTAAGGAGCTTAGCTGAATTAATAAAAATCACAGCTGGGATTGATTGTGTCCTTTAGGTGCCTGGTACTGTTGGGAGACTGCAGTGTGTAGGGAGGCACTTCACCTTCCCACCTGGGACATGGGTGCTGTGTTGCTCCACTGCATAGGTGGAAACCCTGGGCCCAGAGAGTGGGCAGCCAGTGTGAGACCTTGGGGCCTGCGGGCAGTGAAGCCAGGACATGAGTCTGGGCCTGGGCCGGCTCCAGTGTCTGTGCTTGCTAATGACAAACTGCAGGCTGCACGCAGAGTGGGGCTGCACGCTAACCACCAACCTCTGTCCCCTGCCCAGTGCCCCTCAGCCTCTCTCGTTTCTGTTGTTCCAGGGAGCCTGGGGAGGACCTGAGCCCACTTGCCCACCACCCGACTAGAAGACCCCTAAAGCCTGGCGAGTGGTAATATAGGACAAGCCTCTGTAGACTTAGGCTCTGGGAATCTCACATCTCACACCTGGCACCGCAGATCCAATTGAGGAAAGACGTGATGCATTTGAGGAGCCAGGCTAGGGACTCGGGATCTTTGGCTCCGGTGCATAGGAGGCTGGGGCAGGCTTGCGGAGTGGCCCTGCACTAAGGGAAAACGCTTCCAAAAGAATGTTCTCAGTGTCTCTTCTCAGCTGATGAGATTTTCTTGGTGCAGTTCTGCTCACTTTAATTAATTAATTAATTTAGAGTTGGGATCTCACTCTGTCACCCAGGCTGGAGTGCCGTGACATGATCATGGTTCACCACAGCTTCAACCTCCTGGTTTCAGGCGATCCTCCCGCCTCAGCCTCCTGAGTAGCTGGGACTACAGGTGTGTGCCACCATGCCTGGCTAATTTTTTTATTTTGTTTTTGTAGAAATGAGGTCTTGCTCTGCTACCTAGGCTGATCTTGAACTCATGGACTCAAGCGATTCTCTCACCTTGGCGTCTCAAAGTGCTGGGATTACAGGTGTTGTCCACTTACTTTCTAGACTGAGCCTCTTTCCCTGAGGTCCCTCTCCACGGAGGTGGGGGCGGGGGTCCAGAACTGCACAGCTTTCCCCTGGAGGGCTCCATGGCTTTAGGGTGTGCAGCCTCGCAGGAGTGTGCTGATGCTGTCAGGTCTCCTTGCTCAGGGGAGGTGGGATGTTGAAGATGCATGGGGTCTGCTTTCCACTGACAGCCGCAGGTTTCAAAGTCCCTAGGAGAGGCTGATGGCATCTCAAAGTGCTCTGCTGATGGCTGTAATGTCTGGGCTTGGGCCTCTCCAGGATTGGAATGAGAGCGCTTTAACATTTTTAAAAACTTAATTTTATTTCATTTTATTTTTAATTTTCTTTTTCAAGACAGAGTCTCACTCTGTTGCCCAGGCTGGAGTACAGTGGTGTGATCATAGCTCACTGCAGCCTTAGCCTTTTGGACTCAAGTACCTCAGGCTCCTGAGTAGCTAGGACTATAAGTATGTGCCACCATACCCTGTTAATTTCTTAATTTTTATTTAATAATGATAGGGTCTCACTATGTTGCTCACTCTGTTGCTCACTATGTTGATCTTGAACGCCTGGCCTCAAGTGATTCTCCTACCTTGGCCTCCCCAAGTGCTGGAATTAGAGGCATGAGCTACTGCACCCAGCCTGAAGATGCTCTTTTGAAGAAATATCAGCTGAGTTTATTTCATGCACAGCTTCTTTATGCAGATACTGAGTTTTGTCCAAGTGCCGTGGTGTGGTGTACATGTTACATGAGGGCAGTCTCCTCTCTGTTTACTGATGTCTCCTGGGGCAGGATGAATGAAATCTTAGGGAGGGTGTGTCTCCTATTAAAGGGTCAGGAATGGTGGTTTCTGTGAAGTCTTCCTGTGGCTCTGGGGAGGGACTTGTCTTTGTCACTGGTCTTTGGGGGATGAGGCAGCCGGAGGCCGTGACTTTCTGGTGGTGAGGAGCCATCTAGCCTGGGAGACTTCTATCTGCACAGACAAGAAAAATGCAGTGTGACTCAGCATGTGCTTTCCAGGACCCACCCGAGTAGCTCAGGTATTCAGGGTGTTGTGGAAAATAAATGGTCTACAGCACAAGAGGTGAAGCTTCTCTGGCGTATAAGCCTGATAATATTCTGCTTCTTGGAATCTTAAGAGTATGTTCGTTAGAAAGCTTTAACATTAACTTCAGGGCCAACAAGTTGGTGATTAAAATCCTGGCAGAGCTAGGATTCCAGGCTCCTTGTCCAGCTGTTTGGATGTTCTGTGCATCATCAGTGCCTGCATTCTTCCTTAGCGCGTCTTTGAAGGATAGCCCCCCACCTGTCTGCCTGTTGCATTTGGTCAGCTCTGGTTTCTGCCCGAGGAATAGGTTGGCCCTTTTCCCTGATCCATGTTCCCAGAAAGGCCTGCAGAGGACATGTGCAGAGCTGAAGGTGTATAGCCTGGTCCAGCCCCACAGCTCATGTGGGTTGTGGCAGCTGGGGGAGGGGCATGCAGGCTGGGGACCAGCAGAGCCTGCCTGTCACTGTCAGTATGGTCAAACATCATAAACTTGGTAACCAAACCGATCTAACCACACTCACAATCATTTGGAAACTACTGAAAAGGGGGAAAGAACGAGCACTCTCCCACTTCCCTAACCAAACCACAAGCAGTGGAGTGTATTTACTTCTAGGCTTTCCCCGTAGAAACATGTTTATTTGAAATTCTGTAAGCAGTATTTATATTGGCGAGGAAGAATCCAGCATGAACTTAAACAATTAGCTCGCTGACGCCTTGGTTGTCAGCTCTCCGAGAAGCCTTTTCATTCCCATTGGCCGAGGTTCCACGTGGTGAGTATGGCCGGGTCCCTGGTGGTGGGGTGTGGAGTCTCCTAGCAGCACTGTCTGCTCTGTGGCTTTTTTTTTCTTGTAAGATTGCTTGCTTCTTACATTTGCTACCAGAGGGCTGCTTGACATCATTAATGTTTCGACTCTTGTGAATGGTAGGGCCCATGGCTCCTCTCCCCTCCTGAACCACAAGTACTTTTTGGAGAAATGATTTCACCCACTGCCCCAGAGCATCCCTGCACCGCAGATGCCCCGATCCCACCGCGGCCTCCTAGACTGCTGCAGTTCCTTGGCGGCCTGCCTCTGCCTTTCTTCTCTGCCCAGCGAGTGTGCTTAGCCTCTAAGACTGTGTCCTAGCCCTGATCTCTCCCCAGGGCAGGTGGGATCCAGGTTGAGGTTGAGTGAGGGAGCTGTGGTTGGGGCTGTGGCTCTGCCTATCCCAGTCCTCTCACCAGAGGCAGAGGTGCTGGTGGTCTTGCCTATTTCAGACGGTCCCTCTCTGCCTGCCTCCTGAGGATCACAGCACAGCTCCTCTCTATAGGGAGAGGGCAGCTTCAGAACTAGCTGCAGGCAAGGTGTTGGATGGCACCCAGGAGCTGGTTTTCTTTCAGGTGTGGGGCCGCAGGTACTAGTGTGTTTTCAGCATTGTCCCCGCTGGATGCAAGGGCCTTCTCCCCCAGGCTGTTGTGGCTTCTGAGGCTAGATGGGAGATCTTCCTCTGTCCCTCCCCACCCATATCAGCCTCCAGCCCTGCACCCACCTAAACTGCATATGATGTCATTTGCCTTCTCACTCAATCAGCTAACAGGATGCAAATTGGAACACAAACATGTATGCATTGCTCTTAAGCATTTAGTGTTTATATTCTTGAGTAAATGATTGTCACCTCATTTGACCTTCTAAATTAAGCAGAAGCTGACATACCTAGCATCTGCCTGTGCAGACTGATCCTTTGGCTTTTGGAGAGTCCCGGCTGTGTCCTAATACCAGGGTGGCGCTGAACCTCCCACCCAGATCCACACCCTAGAATACACGTTTCAGAATGAAGACCTACATGGGCCACCAAGACCTGCTCACTGGTGTCTGCTCTGTTCTGCCTGTTTCCCAAAAATGCTGGCCACACCTGCTAAATTGGTGTGAGCCCAGTGGTGGACTGAGTACTGCAGTCGGACTTGTGGTCCAGTGCCTCCTGGAAAACTTTGAGGGAACCTTAGAGAGATGGCAGGGATGTGGGGAAGGGGTTTTGGCTTAGACCCAGCAGGAGCAAAGAGGTGGGGAGGAGGGAGACACAGGGATGCTCTCAGGTAGGGCCACTACACCCAGAGAAGAGCTTGAGGACAAAGCCAGAGCCACCGTGGCCCGAATGCAGGCAATGGTCTTGGTCCTTCAGGTGGTGATCATGCCCTGTTTCATGCAGTTGTGTCTGTTCCTATGTCTTTTAGAATAGACTGGGACTCTGATCATCCTTCAAGCTAGCTTACCTTGTTCTAGTTGGCATCTAAGATTAAATTTATGTGGGTTATATGAGCCCGGGGGACAGTGGGCATCTGGCGTCCCACAGGCAGTCTCCATGTCTGTAACTTTTGTTCACACACATTTATCTAGGACTGTAACACACCTGGCCCTGAGCCAGGGGTGGGGTATGGCTATGAAAACACCAGGTCCCTGCCCGCTGAGTCCAACAATTTAGTGGCCTTCAGGGGCCTGACCTCCCTTGGGGGCAGATGGGAAGTGGCATTTTTAGGAAGTGACATTTGGGGAAGGGCAGGAGGGGCCCTGAGGAGACGCATGAGGTAGGCAGGTGTGGGTTGACCCAGCAGGTGCCGGTGTTTCTGTCTTAAGGAGGTGTCAAATTTTGCGGTCAGGGTTGGTTCGTGGTCTCCTAAATGCCTGTCCTGGATGCTGGACAGCAGTCTCTGTCCTCTTTGGGACTCCTGCTTTGAAAAGGGCATGGGCCTCTTGTCCTTGAGGGACTCGGCAGTGTTATTTGGGGGCGTGCTCTAAGAAGGTGGTGGTTCAACAGCTCTGACGTTGGGATTTCTTGGGTTATTTTAGTTGTGGGTGTGTTTGCTAAATGTCAGCAATTTGGCCTCGCTCAAAATTTGTTTTGAGATTAGACTCAATATTGAACTTACATTGAAATAAGAAAACCAGGATTCTAAAATTAAAATGGTAGAGAAAGTTACTTAGCCCTTGGGAGATTATCATACCCCCTGCAGAAAGTGTTGCTAAACTTTGGTTCAACATCAATAAAAAAGAATCCTCACTTTTTGTGTGAGTCTGTTTTTAATACAGTGCAGCATAAACGTGGACATTAAAGGTTCCAGAATTGAGCTGCTCTGCCTCCCTCCTCCGTATGGCTGTAAAGAGCTCTTTAACGGTTCATGGTGGTTTTTACAGCACAAACGGAAGCCTTACAAAAGCCTCATGTCCTCTAAGTTGGGGGTGTGTGGGGCGCCCTGGCCGGTAGTGACCTCTCACTGTGTGCTATCTCTGTATTGGCACCTGGCAGTTGGAGGTGAGACCCTGAGCTGGAGTGGCTGTTTGGGGAAGGGAGGAGGGTGGGCAAGAGGGACACAGAACATATGCCAGGGTCTGGGTCCAGTCTCTGGGAAGGGAAGGAGAGGAGAGGCTTGCTGACAGGCGGGGCAGACTGTGGGAGACCTGCAGAATGACAAGGCGGTGGGAAGTGGTCAGGTGTAGGCATGGGCTGTGGGCTGTGGGCTTGGGGAGGGTTTGGTAAGCACTGCTGAGGAGCTCGGCCTGCCTGCCTGCTGCTGTGGCATGGTGGTAAAGCTCAGGGCATGGCCAGGCTGTGGCTTTGAGTGCTGGAGCCACCTCTTCAACGGTGGCCTCAGGCAAGCCACTTGTCCTCTTGTGCTTTGGTTTCCACATCTGTACAGCAGGGCTGTCATGGGGCCTGCCCACAGGTGGTGTGAGAAGGGGCCCGGTGCTTATTTGTGAGATTCGTTGGCTAGTGAGTACTTTCTACCTGTGAAACAGATTTCGCGTGGCCTGGAGTTGGAGGGGGGTGCGGCTGCAGCAAGCTGAGCAGGCCAGAGGCAAGATGAAGGAGAGCTTGGAGTAGTGATGGGGACGGAATTGTGTGGCCGAGGAGGGAGGGGGCTGAGGCCAGGCTGCGAGGGGTCGCCCCCAGCACCCGAGGCTACAGTGGGGTGGCGGTTGGTGCCCTTAGGGCGGGACACTGTTGGGCAGTGGTGGTCTCGGCTTTCCTTCCTTTTGAGGCCCCCTCCCACCAGCGCTCTACATGTGAGATGTGGAAGCCGTGGGGATGCAGGATTGTGTGGGAAGGGGAGCAGGTGGACAGGGGGCTGGAGCCAAGGAGTGGGCAGAGCCAGGAGCACAAGGGTTCACACGACCCTCAGATCCTGAGCAGACCTGAGATCAGCAGGGTCCTTGTGCAGCTGTGGGTTCTTTTTGCGGCCTGGCTGCTTGGACCAGGTAGCTGGACTGAGCCCACAGCTGGGTGTCACAGTCTCTGGCTGCCCTGGGTCCGCTTGTAGAATTCTCTGTTTTGTAGGGGCCGGTAAGATAGTTTGTCATTTTCGTTGGATGCTGTATTCTTTAACCATCTGCCCTCAAGAGTGTTTTTCTTTGTTTTGTTTTTTGAGTTGGAGTCTCACTCTGTCGCCCAGACTGGAGTGCAGTGGCCGCTCCCGGCCATTGCAGCCTCGACCTGCTGGGCTCCGGCGATCCTTCCGCCTCAGCCTTGCAAGTAGCCAGAATTACAGGCACGCGCTACCACGCCCAGCTGATTTTTTGATTTATTGTAAAGATGAGGTCTCGCCTGCTCAGGTGGGTCTCGAACCCGCGGGTTCAGGCAATTCGCTCACCTCAGCCTCCCAAAGGCGCGGGATTACAGGCTGAGCCACTGAGCCCGGCTAAGAGTGTGTGTTTTTAAACTCCTGTTATGGATGATCTCCCCGGCTACTCTGGATGTCATCTCTGGGGTCTGCTGAACCCACAAGGAGCATTGGGCTCCTTGGCCAAAGTCGTAAGAGGTTTGTGTGTTTTCTTGTAGTCCTTGTGTCTATACAAGTGAGTTTGGACATCTCCTGCCAGCCTGGTGGCCCTGTGAAACACTGCTGATAGTGCACCTGCCCTGACAATTGTTCCTGAGGCTGTAGGCATACCACCTGTAGGACATTCTCATGACGGCTTCATCTGCAGGTGACAGTGATGGATGAGATGCTCCAGGCTGCCCTTCTGGGATGTACGTATGGGCATGCTTACACGCACATGTAGGCACTTACACACATGCATGTGCATGAACATATGTACTCATTTGCAGAGGAAAGATAGAAGGTGGTGGGGGTGCCTTGGGGGTGGGAGGCCTTTGGCAGGGCCTGAGAAGGGAGGCATTGTGCCCATGGCACCATTCACAGGTAGAGCTGAGCTTAGAGTGTGCAAATGCTGCACTCTCTCGCTTTGGCAACTCTGCCTGGCGCTGGCTGGAAAGGGCTGGTGTTCCATGTGGGGTGGGATTTGGGATGGCTTTGGTTCTGTGAGGGCGAGTTGCACTGTGATCTGCACGGAGACCCGAGCTGGGTGTGATGTGCCCTCCTTGAGTGGGTGCCTGCCCACCTGCTCTCCAGCCTCTGGGCCATGTTGGAATCAGAAATGCATGTCCAGGCACACCTCCATTCTATAAGACCCTCCATTCTACCTGGTTTTTGGCCTTGCTGGTGCTTAGACAATACGTGAACCATTCGGCAGGCTGGTTTTAATTGTTGTTAATATTCATTCATGTGTTTCTCACCATCAGCCTGTGAAGCATCCTTTCTTCTGTTCATTCAGGTGCCTGAGTCCTGCCTGGGCCCAGAGCATAGCCCAGGGCCTTGTCCACCTGAGCCCTACCTCCCCAGGGACCCTGACAATGTGCTTTCTGCTCCTGTCAACAACAGCCCAGGTGGGGCATACCATCAGGAAGGGCTGCACCCGTCCTGGTTTCTCCAGCTCCCTTCTGCCTATTTCTGCTGTGGTGTGGCATGAACAGTCTTGTACCTGACAGCAGTCACTGCCCACTTGTGTGACAAGCTGGCTTCTAAGCTCCTTAAGTGAGTTAGTTCTCTGAGGGAGGGTCAGAGGATTAGGCTTTTTAAATTCAGCGGCCGGCCTCTCAGCACTTCTGCTTTGCAGCCCACAATGGAGAAGGCCTCTTGACAAAGCTGTGTCTCCCTTCCTCTTTTCCCCTGAGCCTGAAGGCCTTGAATGGTGGCCGATACATGTCTTTGTTCTGCTCCCCGCTACTGTCCTCCTGCAGCAGGGCCTGGCGAGGCTGGTGATCTGTAACCTGTGTTTTGCAGGCCCACTTGGAGCCACCCCTTGCCATCCTGCCCATCCTTCCCGCTAGCTCCCAGCCTGGTCTTTCCTGCTGTCCTCCCACCTCCTCTACTTCTTCCATATTTCAGGGACCGTGCTTGTAATACCCTACCTGGGCACCACGTTCTAGGCCAGTCAGGGAGCTTGGGGTTAGATGGCAGAGACCTGACTTAGAGGCTTATGTCCTGATGGGATTTGCTGGCTGTAGCTGCCTCAGAGCTGAGTTGGCTGGATCTCAGGGTGACTTCCCTCATGGCTGCAAAGTGACTGTGGCCTCAGAAATTTGAGGCACACTCACCATGCTGCCAAGGTGGGTGGGGGAGATGGAGACAGGAAGTCCATGACTGCAGGGTCTCGGCAAATGTGCCAAGTGTCAGGCAGATTGGATGGCTTAGAACTGGTCTGTGTGAGTCAGGACTCAGGGTGGATGGCCTATTTCTTCAGCCAGGTGCGGGGATACACCACCCTTCAACTGCAGGGTGGATGGGAGGAAGAACCGGTGCCCTCATCACTGTACCCCTGGGTCAGAGGGAGCCTCGAGCTTGTGTGCACCCCTCCGAGGACACTGCTTCATTCCTGAACAGTTGTGTACTTGCTGCTTAGGGGCTGGAACTTGCCTCATGTGCTCTGTGGCTGGGTGAGAGGACCCCATGCGGTAGCAGGGCTGAAGCAGGCCCTGGTGCGTGCTGTTCGTGGGGCCGGAGTCCTGGTGGGCAAAGGTCCGTGTTCAGGTGGTGCCTCCCTCTGTGCCCTTGATGGCCCCTGTGGCTAGCTGTCTGGAGTCCTGACTCTCTCTCTGATGTTGGGCTTTCAGTCAGGCCAAGGGACTTATGAGTGGGGCCCTGGAGTGGACTCTGGGTTCCAAGTCTGCTCTCAGCGCCTGCTGACTGTGGGACTTCGGTGCTCTATGGAGCCTCTCTGAGCATCGATAACATGGTGACCATCCCTAATTTCCCAGCAGCGATTCCGTGAAGATTAGACAGGGCAGCTTTGAAGACTGTGGAGAGGCACACAGAAGCTTGGGGGTGTTCTCTTTGACCTACAGGTGGTTCAAGTGCAGTTGCTCTGACCCTGCATGTGTGTGCCCATAGGTATCAAGAAAAAGATATGGGGAAAGAAGAGATGGGACCTGTTGGGCGTGGAGTGCCAAGCTTGCACAGAGTGAGCCTCAGTGCCAGGGTGCAATAAGAGATACTAGGTTACCTGCTCCTGGGTGTTTTCACCGCCTCCTGCCAGGCTGCCAGGCTTCTCCTGCCCCACCTGTCCCTTGTCCTCCTCACTTGCATCAGCCCCCTGTTCACCCGCATGTGCATGCACTCATTATCAGCTCTGCACACAGCCGTGACTGTGCTCGCCTGAGCTTTGTTAGCTGACTCTGGCAGCTGGGCCCTGGGCATTGGGGGTGGGCAATTGTGGTCCCTAGTTGCAGAGGGGTGGGTGTCAGAGAGGCAGGGTGCTGGGGAGCACTCAGCCTTGGGGAGAGGAGACGAGGGTGTGAGCTGGCTTCGGGGCCTCAGCCTCGGGCCATCGTTGGAAGTTCCGTTCTCCGGGCTGGCAGGGCAACAGGGTGAGGAGGCCCTGGAGCCCTGACTCGCCAGTGTGAGCGTGAACCGCCGGTGTGCGCGGTTGGCCTGGGAGACTGGAAGGGTTGAGTTCCGTTCTTGAGGGAGATGCTGCTGGTGTCTGCAGGCGATTCTGGAGCTGGCTCCAGCCCTGTCCTGCAGCGGTGGTGCCGGTGTCCCTCTCCTGTGGGTGGGGACGCCGAGAGGCTGGGAGATGATGAGGCGATGCTCTGGCACCGCCCAGGGTTTGGCTTCTGTGGTGATTAACGATGTGCAGGAGAAGCTGGGAGGATTGAGCTAGTATTTATTTTGCAGAGACCCTGTTTCTAGACTGAAGTTATTTTGGACTTGAATTTGAAGGTTAAAAAAAAATCTCCTGAGACTCAGCGTTAGAATGTCTGATTGTTGTGTAAGGGGTGATTTGGACTATGATTGCTTCACACACCTGCCTGACTCTCTGCGGTCCTGATTCCTGTGCTCCCCTTCGGCAACCTGAAGCTGTCCAGGGCATCCAAGAGGCTGCTCCCTCTGCCCCCAAGGGCAGCTGTGGGTGGACGCCCAGACCTCATCTCCTCCTGCTGCTGGTGGCTGCTTTGCTGGCAGCTCCCAGAGTTGAGCTTTTTATTGAATAAACTACCCTGAAGATTCCAGGGGCTGTGTCTAGTTGGTATGAGAGCAGAATTCTTTGGCAGGTTGCAGTGGATTCTGTTGAAGAAGAAAAACAAAATCTATCATGTCTCAGAACTGGTCATGCTTAGGGGAAAAGTCATAGGAGGGACCTTAGAAACCGTCCACTTCAACCCTTTTATTTTTTATTCTTAAAGTCTTCTCCAAGATTTTATTATAAACATTTCGACATATGATTCTGTCATTAACATTTTACTATACTTGTCTTAGCACACATTTACCTATTTGTTCATCAGTCATTCTTGTTTTTGATGCATTTCAAAGTAAATTACTGACATCAGTATACTTCCCCCTAAATGCTTCAGTGCGACTACCATTAGCTAGAGCTTATTTCTTGTTTAGTTTTTTTCTTTTGATATAAAATTTACATACAGTGAAATGTACAAATCTTAAATATATATTTGCTGAGTTTTGACAAACGCATATACCTATATAACCCAAACCATTATCAAAACATAGAACTTGGCCATCACCCCGGAAGGCCCACCCTGCCCTTTCCCACCCCTCCCCCAGAGGTAGCTTTGTTGCCCTCCCCACCATGTAGTTTTGCCTGTTGTAGGACATCACACTCGTGGGTACTGTCTCTCTGCAAGGCTTCAGTCTCCTGGAATATGTTTGTGAGGTAGGTTCATGTTGTCTGAACCAGAAGTTTGTTCCTTTTTCTTGCCGAGTAGTATTTCTTTGTGTAAGTGTATGACTCTACCACAGTGTGTTCAGCTATTCTGTTGACAGACACCTGGGCTGTTTGCATGTCTTGGCTGTTTTGAGCAAGGAAGCTGTGAGTACTCTTGTACAAATTTTTTTCATTTATCTTCATGTCTCTTGAGTAATTCTACTTAGGAGTGGAGTTGGAGTTGCTGTGTCATGGGGTAAGTGCATATTTAGTTTTAAAAGAGATTCCAGAACTTTTTCAATGTAATTATGCTGTTTTCTATTCCGTTGACAATGTATAAAAGTATTGCTTGCTCATTGCAACCTCACTGATGTTTGGTGATTTTGTTTTTTTCAGTTTTAGCTGTTCTGGTGGGTGTGCATATCACATATTTTCAGTTGGCATCTCTCTGATGATTAAGGATGTGAACATCTTTTCAGGTGCTTATTGGCCATTCATGTATTTTTGCAAAGTATTTTTTCATATCTTTTGTCAATTTTTAACAGAGTTGTTTGTTTTTATGGTGTTGTCGGAGTTCTTTATATATTCTAGACAGCAGTCCTTTGGCAGGTGTACGTTTTGGGACTACTTTCTCCCAGTCTGTGGCTTGCTTGTTCACTTTCCTAATGGCAGTTTCAGTGGCCGGCAGTTTTCACTTATGATTCTTGCTTTCTGTGACATAAGAGGTCTCTGCTGACTGCCAGGTCATGAAGATATTCTTCTTTTTTGTTTCCTTGAGAAGCTTTATACTTTTACCTTCTACATTTAGGTTTTTGATTAATCACAGATGAAGTTTTGTGTATGATGTGAGATAGTGGTTGAAGTTTCTTTGTTTTTCCCTCATATGGACATCTAGCTATTTCACTACCATTTGTTGAGGGAACGTTTTGTTTTCCCCTTTGGATTGTTTTGGTATTTTTATTGAAAATCAAAGTAGAAGTGTGTATCTGTTTCTGGAATTTGTTTTTTCTGCTGCATTGATCTGTTTACTGAATTTTATTCCAGGGCCACCTGTCTTGATTACTATAGTTTTATAGTAAGCCTTAAAGTCAAGTGTAAGTTTTCTAATTTTGTTCTTTTAGAGATTGCTTAGGATATTCTAGACTTGTTGCATTTCCACATATATTTTAGAGCAATTTGTCAGTTTCTACACAAAGCCTGCTGAGCATGGAGCCTCTGGATCAGTATGGGAGAGAATTGACGTCTTCACAATACCAAGTGTTCAGGTTTATGAAGATGGCTTGACACTTCATTCATTGAGGTTGTCTTTAACTTCTCTCAGCAATATTTTGTAGTTTCCAGTTTAGAGGTCTCATGTCTCTTTTGTTAAGTATATTTGTATGTAATTTATGTTTTTAATGTTATTGTAAATGATATTTTAAAACATTTAATTTTCCACTTGTTTGCTATTAGTATATAGAAATGCAAATAAGTTTTTATATGTTAATCTTGTATCCTGTAACCTTTCTGCAGTGTAGCTTTTACAGAGTCCTTTGCATTATTATGCAAACAATCAGCATTTGCAAACAGTGACAATTATACATCTTTCTCTCCCGTCTTGATGTCTTTTGCTTTCTTTTTCTGCCTCATTGCACTGGTTAGGACCTTTGACATAATGTGAATCAGAGTGGTGAGCATGTGCCTTTTTGTTGTGTTCTTTTAGGGAGAAAGTTCACCAGTAAGTGTGTTAGTAACTGGAGTATTTTTGTTATTGTTATGATTTTTTAATGTCCTTTATCAGAGAAGGACATTTCCTTCTATTTTGTACTTTGCTGAAAATTTTTACCATTTTTAACATATAAGAATGTTGAATATTTTCAAATGGTTTTTCCGCATGTATTGAAATGATTCCATAGTTTTTCTCCTTCATGTTATCAATTTGCTGAATTACTCAGATTTTAAGAATGTTAAACCAAGCCAGCATTCCTGTGCTAAACCCTACTTGGACGTGTTATATTTCTTTTTTTCTGTTTTTTTATTTCTGCATTTGGTTTGTGTATATGTTTATTAAAGATACTGCTGTGTAATTTTATTTTTTTGCTTTATCTCCATAATGTCTGTATCAGGGTTTTGGTGTTAGGGTTTTGCTGGCTTCACAGAAGTAATTGGAAAGAACTCTCTCCTCTGTATTGTGAAAGAGCTATATGTGATTGATGCTGTTTCTTCCTTAAGTTCTAAATGAAATTCACTAGTGAAACCACCTGTGCCCTTTTTGTGGGAAGGTTTTTGATACTATTCCAATTTCCTTAATACATAAAACTTTGGTTTTATTATGTGCTGTTTTATTTTTAAAGGAATAAATAGATTTTAAAATTTATTTTCTGAGGAAATAATAAACTTGAAGTTTATTTTCAATAAATTATTTCATCTAAATTGTCAGATTTGTTGATAAAGTGTTCATATATTCTCTTGTTATTTTTTTAATGTCTGTAGTGCTTATTACCCCTCTTTGATTCCTGATATTGGTAATTCGTGTCCTTTTTTCTTGATCATTCTACTTAGTGGTTTATTGGTTTTACTAATAAAACCAATTTAAGAACAAGCTTTTGGTATTGTTAATTTTTTTTTATTGTTTGTTTCCTTCTTCTCTTTCTCCCTCTTCTTCTTTTTGGTGATGTAGAATAGTAGTTTCCAAGGAACCTATTTAACCAGACCTTCAGAGGACTCTAGAAACCTGCTTTTTTAACAAAGACTGCAGATGATTCTAGGTTTTGATTAACAGTGTGGTTTGGGGAAGCAATTTTAACCTTCATTGTGTTACATACACAATAAAATTAAAGTCGTGATTGAACAAAACATTTTTTCTACAAAGTATTAACAGATGCTTAAATGCAATATGGATTTTTAAATGAAAGAAAATGAAATTATACATATACGTATATATAGTGGTATTCATAAGGATAAATACACAGTCTCCCCTTATCTAAGGTTTGCTTTTCATTGTTTCAGGTATACTTGGTCAACTGCAGTTCAAAATAGTTGAATACAGTACAAGATATTTTGATAGAGAGCACACTTGCATAACCTTTATTAAAACAGTATATTGTTATAATTGTTCTATTTTATTATTAGTTATTGTTAATCTCTTGCTGTCCCTAAGTTATAAATTAAACTTTATTATAAAGGTGCGTAATAATCTTGATCGTAGGCGTGTGTCACTATTTCCCACACAGGGTGGCAGGCAGGGCGGGCAGCCACAAACTGTTCTTCAGAAACCACTTGACTTCCTCCTCAAAAAAGTCAACTGTGTGCCCAGTGTTGCAGGGCATCTGAAGGTGTCACTTGTCATGTGGGTTTGGATGCCACCTGACTGACTAGCAGCCATGGTGGCGGGTGATGGGTTACTGTGAGGTAACTTAACAAGGTAGCAATGGGATAGTTTCAGAATATGGAGTAAAACAGGTAGGTGACAAAGATGCACACCAGAACCTCAGGGTGATGGCATTGCTAGTCATTCTAATTTTCTTCTTGTGCTTCCCTCCTGCTGAGTTTCCCAGAATTTCGGCAATAAGTATGACTCACTTCTGAAAAGCAATCTCTTTTTAAATTGGACAAGGAAATGTGCATGCACATCAGAAGCGGGTATACCAATTACACTTCTGAAGTTGTCTTCTGATGCTCATCTTTGTGTTTCTAAACAACAGACCTGTATTTGAGAGTTTGAGTTAACGTTTCATCACCTGTCAGTCTCTGTAGAACATTGTGATTTAACCCTCCTATGTCCCCTGCATTTGCACCTCCCTTGCTACCATCCTCCCTTTGTCATTGCGTGTACATCACTAGGACTGCATGTTTGTTAGTTACAGCTGAGCCATGTGGTGTGCTTTGATGTTCTTTTCAGTCTCTAAAAAATGCAAAACCAAACAAGACAATGGCAAATGAACAGCATTAGCGGAGTTGGAAATGGATAGGAGGTGGACCGGGAGCAACTCAGGCGGTTTGCTCCACCCATTGATTACCTGCACAGCAAGAGTGAGTGCTCCAAATCCGGGAAAGGAGGAGCTGACAGGTCTACACAGGCAGGCGGTGGAGGGTCTGTGCCAGGAACATTCGGATGATCTGGCCTCCTCTGTGGCCACCAGTGCTCTGCAGAGCTGGCAGGGATCCCGGCACAGCCAGTGTGACTTCAGTCAGAAATCAGACTTGGGAGAGAATGCAGCCATGCTGGAAGAAAACTTTTGTCTGCAGGGTACCTGTAGCTGTGGAGATGCGATCAGAGGATCAGGCAGAATTTTCGTGCTGATGTGTAAAAGTGCCTCAGATTTCCACCTTTTCTTCTGTGTTGTTTTGCATTTGGTGTTTAGAATCCAGCTAGCTAGGTTTCTGTTAAGAAACGGGCTCACCATCTGCTCTTGGCCCCCGACAGTGGGCCTTTACGTGCCTGAAAGGTGGCCAATTTCAGTTTTTATATGCTGTTGTTTTAAAGTTAAGTTTGCTTTATTTCTTAGAATTTGATCCTCTCTAATGATAAGTTGTCATTTAAAATATATTCTAGAGCACACTTTTTAGGAGAAAATACTTATTTTCTTACTATTCACCTACTCTTTCTTTCCAGTGATTGAGTTTCTTCGAGCATCTTTTAGAGATGTTTGCCATAATTTGTTAAGCTGATTTTATCTCTTTTTTTATTTAAGAGAAGGCCATTTCTGAATTATCTTTCATAGGAAGACATCTGTTTCTCTTTTTGCTTTCATTTTCTTTTTAATTGTCTTACCTTGTCAAGTTTAGCTAAAAGGAATAATATTGCAGGAGAAGGAATTGAATCTAAGGCGAACTCCCTGTTCCTTTTGGGAAGATGCAGCTTGCAGACTGGGTCCTTTCTCAAGGGCTCTTCCTTCTGCACTGCTTGGTTGGCACACAGTTTGTGCTTGTCATGATGGAAGGCCCCATCGTTATTTCCTTTTGCAAAACTATTTTTAGCTTCAGTGTACTTGTGACTGCACAGACAAGATAACTTTTCTCATGAAAGGAAATGGTTTTCCGTAGGGATAAGCGAGTGGCGTGGGGCAGGATTTCCTGAGGAATCCGGCAGCACAGCCCTGGGTTCTGGCCGCCCACCACGGTGCCCACCCTGTGTCCCCAGGTGGCCTCAGCTGGTACTGCATCTACAGGGTTAAGGAGCCCACGGTGCTCATTTATTTTTAAATAAACATTTGAAAGTTGTGAGGAAGTATTTGAGAAGAAATGAGTTGATGTTCTAGTGTCTGCTGTTGGTGGGTATTGCTTCGTAAGAGTATAGGGTGTGATCCTCATGGCTGACCAGTGTAACTCTGCAGCGTGCTGAGCATGCTGCCCCAGGGTTCCTGGGCTTTTGTGGCTTGAAATCCATGTCTGCGCCAAGTCCATGGTTCCCTTCAGTCTTTGAAACCAACTAGTCTTTCTCCCAATTAAGCGATACCTGTGCCTGCTTGCTGCAAGAGAGCTGGGTTTAAGATTCCTCGTTTATACCAACCAAGCATGGGTTGCCTGGACAGCCGGAGTTGGAGTCCCTCCCTGTTGGGGCTGCAGGTTTTTGAGGCAAAGGGATCCTTGGGGCTGCAGAAGACCTGGATGATAGGGCGGTGTCCTGGTCCCCAAAACCTGAGAGTCTTTTTGCCAGGGGCTCTGGCAGGGTGCTGAGGTCCTGAGCGGAGCCACTTGCTCCTCCCCTCCGTCTTCCCGCCTCATAACGAGGTTGGTGGAGCGGGAGGGGAGAGTGTGCGGGCTGCTCCTGTCTGCTGTGACTCCCATTGCTTATAGTATTTTCTTAATGTTGGAATGGAATCATACAACCCGGGCCCTCTGTTTGCCTCCTTAGGAAACCTTTAGCCTTCAAGAGTTTTCTTACAGGTTTCTTATGGGTGTTAACTGCACAGTCTGTATATTGTTTAAGCACCTACTGAATTCGCTGCCTACAAGGACCCAGGCAGTGAAAAGTAAGAGAGATGGTCTCTCTCTCTTGTCCTCCCAAACTGCGTTGCCTCAAGGTCTTGAGAGAACAGACCAGAGGTCGCCTCCGATTCCAGGAGGTGCTCTCTGGCTCTCCACTTTTGCCCTATGTAGACTGGCTGGGTGGTTATTGTTTGGGGGTTAGATGACACATGCTTATCTGATGTGTTGGGGAGTCCTGCAGCTCCCACGGAGGAGCAGTGCCTGGAGCCAGTGGAGGGGGATGTCACAGAGGATGATGGAGCAGGGCACTGGCAGATGAGTGAGCAGATGTGGAATGTCATCACCAGTCCTCATGGGTGCCCCTTGCAGGTACCATAGTCCATGCATTCTAACATGGATGAGTTTTCACATTGTTAATATCCCTTAAAAAGGAAAGGGTCTTAGAAGTTCAAAGCTCAAGGCCAGGTATGGTGGCTTATGCCTATAATCCCAGCACTTTGGGAGGCAGAGGTGAGAGGATTGCCTGAGCCCAGAGGTTCAAGACCAGCCTGGGAGACTTGATGAGACCTTGTTTCTACCAAACAAACAAACAAACAAACAAACAAAGGGGCCTTGTTTCAAACAAACAAACGAAATTCAAAGCTCAAGAGGTGGCTGACAGTAATGGCATCTTGATTCACAGAAATGTGATCATGTTGGTCAAGGTGTGCTGTGGGTGAGGGACCCCAGGGCTGGTCCCTAATCCAGTGGTCGGCCGCCATCCTGTGTGAAAAGGGCGCTGTCTTCTCCACCTCCATGGCGATGTCGTGCTGTGCGAAAAGGGCTCCGTCACCTCTGTCTCCCCTGTGGTGATGCCATTCTGTGGAAAGGGGTTGCTGTCACCTCTGTGTCCCCGTGGTGACGCCATCCCGTGTGGAGAGGGTGCTGTCATCTTTACCTCACCCCATGGTGATGCCATCCTGTTGGAAGAGGGACACTGTCACCTCCCCCTCGTGTTGATACCATTGTGTGAGAAGAGGGCCTTATTACCTCAGCTACCCATCCCGTGGTGACACCATCCTGTGTGGAGAGGTTGCTGTCATCTCCACCCCCGATGGGCAGGGGTCGCTGTCACTCCCCTCCCCTCCCCCCATGGCGATGCTAGCCTGTGGGGAGAGGGTGCTGTCACCTCTACTCCCGCCTCCCTGTGGTGATGCCATCCTGTGGGGAGAGGGTGCTGTCACCTCTGCTCCCTGTGGTGTGGAGAGGGGACTCTGTTACCTCCATCCCAGTTAGGGACCTGGGGCCTGAGAGACCAGCACGTTTTCTGGGACCCTGCAGGAGGAATTGTGGTTGGAATCTAGGCCTCCTGGCTGTTCGATTCTCAGGCTCCTTCTCTGCTCTCTGGGCTCGGTCCTTACCTGTAAAAGGGGGCTCTGGCCCTTTGGCTTCCGGATGTTAGGCATGTCTGCGTGGGCAGGGTTGTGGCATCAGGGGGCACGGGCTCAGCGAATGAGTCTCCCAGCCAGGCTTTGTGAGGATGCAGAGGACAGGTACTCCTTGAGCTCTGGTGTGCCTCCGGGGGGTCAGGGAGGGAGCGATTTCTGGAACCTGGAGAGAGAGGTGGGTGGAGAAGCCCTTCAGCGATGGCTGAGAGCTTGGCTGCTGTCCCGCTCAGCCTGTGAGGGCGGAAGACCGGGAAGGCACACTGGCTGCCGAGTCCACCACACAGGCCCATCCCCAGGCTGCTGAAGTGTGGAAGGGACCCTGCTTGAAGGTAAGTTCCAGACATCGAGACACTTGTAAAGATGTCAGCAGGCCTGCAGAGCCTGGATATTTTCTGCCTGACCACTGTGCGGGTTTCACTCTGGAGTTATTGATCCTGGGAACATGTCATCTAGATTTATCATCAACAGCATTTATTCTTCCGTTCTTCTAGGAGGCACACGGGGTCATATGTTATATTTGGAGGTCATAACTCTTTAGTATTTAGATTAATGTCCCCCCGGATTTGGTCTATCTGGCATTGACATCCAGAAGAGTCTAGACAGTTTTTCCATAGACAAGAGGCAGGGGTGGCAGGGATGGGTTTTGGGATGATTCAAGCACATGACATATGTACTTTATTATTATTACATTGTAATATATAATGGAATAATTATACAACTCACCATTTCAGAAAAGAGGCACGGACAGAAGTGGTCAATAAAATAACGAGTAGGTCATGTATGGACTAAAATAAATGTCGGATTCTGATTTAAAGCCTGCCACCAGATGTAGCAGTACAGTTTAAGTCCATCAACTCACTTGCCACTCACTGACAAGGTTTTGATATGAGTCTGCAAGCGATTGATTATGATGGTCTCTGTGCAGTCAAACCTCACTGCTCATGCTAATCTGTGTCTGCAGCCGCTCCCCTGCGCTAGCATCACCGCCTCAGCTCCACCTCAGATCGTCAGGCATTAGATTCTCCTAAGGAGCCGACAACCTAAATCCCTCACATGCACAATCACAATAGGGTCACGCTCCCACGAGAATCTAATGCTGCCAGTGATCTGAAAGGAGGCGGAGCTCAGGCAGTAATGCACGTGATGGGGAGCGGCTGTAAGCTTGGCTTCCTTGCTGGCTGCTCACCTTCTGCTGTGTTGCCCAGTTCCTGACAGGCCACATACTGGTGCTGGTCCATGGCCTGGGGTTGGGGACCCCGGTCTAGACCACTGGTCTTGTAGCTCACTTCCCACCATGTGAATCATTCTGATAGTTGGGTCATGATTAACTCCCAGTTAGAGATTTGGGGCAAGAACATTGCCAGTGTGAGCTTGGATGTTTCTTATGCCACCAGCTGTGGAGACCTGGTTTAGCTTGATGGAAGGGGAGCATTTTGTCACATATGTGAGATCATTCAGGGGTCTTTTTTCTGTGACTACTCTACGTTCCATGCCCATTTTTTTATCAGACATTTTATATTTTTTTCTTGTCTTTTAAAAGTTCTAATTTTAGGAATACTAACTATTCATATATGATATACCAGGGTGCCAAAAATGTGTACACATTTTAAGAGACATTTTATATGTGTTACTTTTAGTTAGCTATAATCAGAGATGTCTGGATGCTGCCTGTACCACTTTGAGCACCTCTTGTAATTGCAGAAGTCAAATGTGATTTGTATTCATCTTTTATTATCGGTATTTATTGAATATTACGATTTTAGTACAGTTTTTTCCTCTGTATATTGCAAATATTTTCACCCAGTTTGATGTTTGTTTTTTAATTTTGCCTTTTTTTTTTACTGTGAGAAAGACTTTTTTAAATTGTAGTTAAGCTTACTCTTTTTAAAAATTGTGTTGAAATTTTGAGTCATAGTTTATTTTTCCATATGAACTTTAGAATCACCAGTCTAGTTTGGGTTGACTGGGGGTGGGTCATTTGTTGGCAGTTGTACTGGGACAGTGTATATATATCTATGTAGTAACTTGGAGAGGACTGATAGCTTTGTGGTTCTGAGCCATCCTCTCTGAGAAGAAGAAGAGAGACCTTTCTGTTGACTCAGGGCTATTTTTTGTCTCTTTCAGGAATTTCTTATGGGTTTTCCCTTATAAAGTTTTAGTGTTTTTAAAGGTTTATTCCTAACTTTATCTTTTTCTATATTACCATTGTAAAGGAGGTTTTCTTTTCCAACATATTTTCTGACTGGTTATTGTTTGTATCTGTGATGGCTTCTGACTTTTGCATGCTAATTCTAAAACCTCCTACTTTTCCTTTTCTTGTTTGTTTTAGATTTATTATTGATTCTTTAAGTCTTCCAGATATACTGTCACATCAACTGTGATCTAGGCAGCGTAATTCTTCCTTTCCAGTTGTGTCTTCAGGTGTTTTCTCTTGCTGATCTCACTTCCTTCTCTCTTGGATATAAGTGTCAGTAGTACTGGAAATCACGAGGCATCTATCTCCTGTTTCCTAATGTCAGTGGGAATGGCTAGGCTTTGCCTGTGAGGAAGGGACTGGCTCTAGGATGAGGCATCGATGTGTGTGGTGTGTAGTGTTTCTAATACATATGTTATACAGTTGTTGCTATTTAAGAAGAAGTAATAAAAATAAACAGACACAGCATTTCACTTAAACTAGAATGTAGAACTGTGGCATAAACTGAAGGAATGTAGAAAGAATAAATATAATCCCAAGAATTATTGGATAAAAACAAAAAAAAATCAGAAAAAACAGATGAAGGAAATGTTGAGTTCTTTGTTTGAAAACATACATGAAGTAAATATTTGATAAGGCTAACTATTTCAGAGAAGGAGGGGCAGATAGACAGACTGACTACATAGCAGCCTTAGGAACAAAGATGACTCATACAATTTCACAACCCATTGTAAGATAGTTCATTAACTATTGGGGTAAAGTTTAAAATTAATCCTGACCATAGATGTTACACCAAAACAAAATCTGATAACAATGTTTAAGATAATATTTATTTTATTTTATTAAACACACCCATGTATTTATAAGATTAAGCACATGTATTGCTTTTCTATGCTGTGTACCAAAGAACCACAAACTTAACAGTGATAGTTTAAAGCAAGTACCAATTTATTGTCTTGTGTTTCTGTAGGGTAGCCAGTTAGATCCTCTTCTCAGGGTCTCACAAAGTTGCAGACAGGTTGTTAGCATGGTTGTGTTCTCATCTGGAGGTCTGACTAGACTGTCTCGGGTTGTTGGCAGGTGTCATTAACTTGAGGTTGTGGGACTCATGGCTATTCCTTGCTTCAGGGTCAGCCAAAGAGACAGCCCTCAGCTTCCAGCCTCTGACCTTTCCACTCACTTTGAAATGGCTCATCTGATAAGGTCAGACCTGCCCAGGATTATCTCCCTTTTCATTAACTGAAGGTCAGCTGATGATGGAGTTTAATTACATTGGCACAGTCCTTTCACCTTTGCCTTATGGCTAGTCCTAGTCAGGGGAGTGCCATTTTCTTCTTTTCATAGGTTCCACCCACACTTGGGTGTAAATACCAGGGCATGGAGAGCCCTAGAGGTCTGCTAGGATTCTGCTTTCTGTGGGAAGTAGCTGGCAGTTCCTGGTTCAGTACAAGTTTTTCACAATGGTTGTTGACTTTAATAGAAGAACTTTTCAGTAAACTTTTATAAGTTAACCCTCATTTATTCTTTCTCCATTACTCTTCCTTACCTTATATAAATCCAGAATCTTGATTAGTATCATATTTCTTCTCCCTGAAGAACTTTTTAAACATTCCTTGCAGTTCAGGTCTACTTATTTCTCTGAGAACCTCTTTATTTCTCTTTCACCTTGGAAGGTTGGTTTTGCATCACTCACTTTGGAAGGATAATTTTGCATAACTGTAGGTTGGTAGGATTTTTCTTCTTTTATCACTTGAAATATTGAACTCCACTCTTTTCTTGCTGGCATGATTTCTACTGAGAGTTTGCTATAATTCTTGTCCTTGTTTCTCTATAGCTAAAGTGTATTTTTTTTTCTTGGCTTCTTTCAAGATTTTCTCTTTGTCTGTGATTTTCTGCAGTTGAAATATATGCCTAAATATAGATTTTTTTTGGCCTTTATCCTGCCTAGTATTCTCTGAGCTTATGGATCTGTGGTTTGATGTCTTTCATTAATTTTGGAAAATTTCAAAGCTCTTTTGCATGTTGTCGCTGAGACTGGAAGTCTTTAACTTTGCAGTGAACTATAAAGATAACCATTTGATAATAATTTGATTTTTTTCTAGGTTTGCTGGTATGGTCAGTTGTATTAGTAGTATTCTTAATATTGAAACATCCATGTATGGTATAAACAGTCCACTTAATTATGATATGTAAATTTTTTAATGTGATGCTGGATATTTTGGGTGTGTAAATAAGATTGAAGTTTTCACTTTTTAGTGTGTGCTGCCTTTATTATGTGTATACGTCAATATTATATTTGTTACATAATAGGAGCTTAGAAATCGCCTTGTTTTGTAATCTAGAGCTGTGCTATCGGATAATTTGCTGCTAACTGCATGTGACTGGTTAAATTTAAACTAATTTAAATTACATCAATTAAGAATTTCAGTTATTTAGTCACATTAGCCATATTTTAAGTACAAATTTGGCTAGTGCCAGTCTAGATAGAACATGTCCATCACTGCAGAAAGTTCTCTTGGGCAGTGCTGATCTAGAGTCAAAGAGACTTCCTGTTTCAGTAGAAACATTCTGTCATCTGCACCGGCCAGTCCTATAGCAAGAGTCATAGGTGACTTTTGAGCAAGTGTTTATGCATGCCTGTGTGTGTGTGTATGGTGTGTGTGTACGGTGGTGTGTGTATCCCTATGTGTGTGGAGTGTGTGATGTGTGTGTGCTCATGTGTGTGTGTGTTGTGTGCATGCATGAATGTGGTGTTTGTGGGGGGATGGTGCTGCGTATGCGCATCAGTGCATGTGTGTGGTGTGTGTGTTTGCATTTTTGCTCCTTTCTGGCTTATTCATAGCAGCTGTTCATATAGTAAGGAAGTTAGCCTGATACTTTTGTGCCAGCCACAAATATTTCTGCCTGTCTGTCGTTTGCCTGTTGTTGCCTGTGGTGAGAAGTAGTTATTTAAAATGCTGGCCAACATATTCTGAATGTCTTTGTTGTTTTCTTCTTCCTCAAGCCTTTAAAATTAAGAGTTAAAAAATATGATAATGCATAGTAATTATAGGCATATTAAAAATAGAGAAAAAGAAGAAAAGCATAAATACCACTGTCTCAGATACAACCACTCTAAAATTTCAGTTTTCTTCTTTTTTTCCCTTCCCGTGGAGAATGCTATTGAGGGGGTTCAAAGCAGCTCGGCACAGGAGCCCTGTGATGTGCTGGCACTCTGCCTGGTGGCTTCCAGGCTCTTCCCTGGGATCCTCATGGACCCTCGGAGGGTCAGCCCTTCTTAGTGATGTCCACAGGAAGGAAAGGGGGGCCAGTGGGGAGCAGCTTCCATAGGCTCTCGTGTGCAGACAGTTACGCTGGCTGCTGTGGCTGTTAGGGGCCAGGATGGGGCGGGATTTACTTTGTGTTCTGGCCATTTCTTTTGAGGCATAAACTTCTATGTTCTTCCATGTGTACTCATCATACATCTTTATTTTGGTAAATACGCCTAACATATTATTTGTCATTTTACCCATCATGAGTGTGCAGTTCAGTGGCCTTACAGGCATTGGCAATGTTTTGTCATCACCACCCTGTCTGTATCCCACTCTTTTAAATTATCCCATAAATTCATTTTTGGTGGTTTCCTTCAGTGGACTTACTGTATAACTTTACTGATGAGCCTTCCATAAGACTTTTCTGGAATATTCTAACTGTAATTCTTTTTTGTTTTGTTTTTGGTTTTTTGGTTTTTTTTTGAGTTGGAGTCTCACTGTCGCCCAGACTGGAGTGCAGTGGCCACTCCTGGCCACCGCAGCCTCGACCTGCTGGGCTCCGGCGATCCTTCTGCCTCAGCCTTCCGAGTAGCCAGAATTACAGGCATGCGCTACCACACCCGGCTGATTTTTTGATTTATTGTAGAGATGAGGTCTCGCTGCCCAGGCGGGTCTCGAACCCGCGGGCTCAGGCAATCCACTCACCTCAGCCTCCCAAAGGCGCGGGATTACAGGCTGAGCCACCGAGCCTGGCTCTAACTGTAATTCTTTTATGAACTTTGTTATGTACAGAACATTTTTGCTATTTAGAATTACGGTTTTTAAGATTGATTCCCAGAAATAGAATTCCACATTTGAAAGGAATGAGTATTTTTAATATTTTCTGGTTGCATTTTTGTAACTTTTGTATTATTCTGCTAGACCATGAGACTTTTGGGGTGTTTGAGAGAAAAAGAAGGCATGTGCTTCTCTGATATGCAGAACTGGGTTCAGCCTGTGGGCTGAATTGGGAGTATTTCTTTAAGCTCTAGTTCATGTGTTTATCTTTTACTCTTACTTTAGTGACTTTAAGAATAACTGCATTAGCCAAACATGGACTGTGGCTCTGAGGAGGCCTTGCCTACAGCCGCTTTTGGAAGGGAACCCAGTCTGTCTCGTTTTTGCTCCTCACCTGGTGGGGACGTGGACTTGCTGTGGCCGCATGGTCCAGCAAAGGCCAGTTTGGGCAGGATGAATAGCCCTCAACTGAAGGGTGTTATGGTAGGCAGGGTCTAGTTTTGTAAAAGCTTATGTACATTTTAAAAATTCATTTTTGTCTTTGATCTGGGCAGAAGAGTGTACCCAAATGTATGTGTGTATATGTGGATGTGTTGTCTACACGTTTGTGCATGCAGACACACGTGCATGTATGTGTGTTTGTGTGCATGTATGTGTTCGTGCATGTGTACACACATACCTGTGTGCATGCATGTGTATAAAGTTTGTGTGCATGCATATGTGAGCACATACACGCTTGTGTTTTGATGTTTAGCAGTTTATGTTCTCGAAATTTGAAACCATATATGATAAAACCTTTTGTGCTTTTTGTTTTTTCTCCTGCTGCTAGCCTCCCTTTTCTCTCAGCAAGTTTTGGGAGATGTGTTAGGGGTGTCGGATATGGTGTTAGGGTGTGCCCACCGCAGGGACTGAAGGCCATCTGCTCCATCTTTCCAAGTGGTAGGGAGTTTCTGTATCCGGATTTACCTCGTTGAATATATTGTGGTTTATTGTGAAAGTGATTACATTCAGTGGGATAAAATGTGAGGTAAATATTAGGATACCAGATTATCATTTCAGTTGTGAATTTTAAAAAATTATGTTTTCCCACACATTTTCAGGAATGCATTAGGAAAGTTAAACAATAGGGTTGTACATATGTTGGATGGGGATATTTTTGTATGCAGTATTTTTAACAATTCTGTTAACATCTCTGATTACTCAATGTACAGCGTTCCCTAATTCTTCTGTTTATTTTCATCATTTTGTCCCTTTGGTGTGTGTATTAGGGTTCCAGTATGTGCAGTGACCCTGAACTTTTTTGGGCAGGCTCAAGATTTTCTGTCTGGCTCAATTGGGTTGAGCTTATGGGACCTCCCTTTGTTATTGCTGGATGCAAAGCTTCCATTTTCATTTGGAGACAGGGTCTCACTCTGTCACCCAGGCTGGAATGCAGTGGCACAATCACAGCTCGCCATAGCCTTGACCTCCTGGGGTCAAGTGATCCTCCTAAGTAGCTGGGACAATAGGTGTGTGCCACCATACCTGGCTAATTTTTAAAGTTTTTATTGCGACAAGGTCTCATTATGTAGCCAAGGCTGATATTGAACTCCTGGGCTCAACAATCCTCCTGCCTTGACCTTCCAGAGTTCTGGAATTACAGCTATGAGCGCCTAGCTCCCTCATTCTCAATAAAATGAGTAAAATGCAGTAATGTATATAAAACACCTCCACAGATGTGCAGAGCCCCAGCACAGGGCTGTGCTGCTCCAGTGGCACTGCCAGCTAGTTGAAATCATCCTGCTTTTTAAAAAAGTGTGGTTATGTATATATATACACACATAACATAAAATTTGTTATCTTAACCATTTTAAGTGTGCAGTTGAGTGGTATGAAGCACCCTCATATTGTTGTGCAACCGTCACCACTGTTCATCTCCAGAATTCTCTTCATCTTGTAAAACTGAAGCTCTGTCCCCATTAAACACGAACTCCCGATTCTTCCTTCTCCAGCCTCTGGCCACCCCATTCTATTTTCTGTCTCTGTGCGTTTTGACCACTTGAGAGACCTCATATAAGTAAAGTCCTACAGTATTTGTCTTTGTGATAGGCTTATTTCATTTGGCTTAATGTCCCCAAGGTTGTAGCATTTTAAGGCTGAGTTATAAGGATATACCACATTTTATCCATTTATCCATAGATGGACATTTGGGTTTCTTCTACCTTTTGTGTAATTGTGACTAAAGCTATGAACATGATTGTGCAGGTATCTGTTTAAGTCTCTGCTTTCAGTTCTTTTGGGAATATACTCAGAAGTGGAATTGCTTGACTATATAATAAATATATTTTTAATTTTTTTAAGAATTGCCCTACCATTTTCCTGTACCATTTTACATTCCCACCAACAGTACACAAGGGTCCAATTTCTCTACACCTTTGCCAGCACTTTTTAAAAATGTTTTTTCAAATTTAATTTTTAATTTTGTATCATAGTCATTCTAATGGGTATGAAGTGGTGTTTCATGATGGATTTAATTTACATTTTCTTCATGATAGTGATGTTGAGCATCTTTTCATGGGCTTATTGGCCATTTGTATGTCTTCTTTGGAAAAATGTCTATTCAAGTCCTTTGCCCATTTTTAAAATTGGGTTGTGTGTTTTTTTGTTGTTGAGTTGTAGGAGATTTAAAAATATATTCTGAATATTAACCACTTATCAGACACATGATTTGCAAATATTTTCTTCCATTCAGTGGATTGCCTTTTACTCTATTGATACTGTCTTTTGATACACACATTTTAAATTTTGATGTAGTCTAATTTATCTGTTTTTTCTTTTGTTGCCTGTGCTTTTGGTGTCATATTCAAGGATCATTGCCAAATTCACTATTATGAAGCTTTTCCCCTATGTCTTCTCCTAAGAGTTTTTTATAGTTTTCAACCTTTGATCCTTTTTGATCTAATTTCTATATAGGGTATAAAGTAAGGAACCGGCTTCGTTCTTTTGCATGAGGATGTTCAGTTTTTCCAGCACCATTTGTTGAGCAGACTCTTTTTTCTTTATTGAATGATCTTGGTACTCTTATCAAAAATCATTTGGCTGTATATACAGGGTAAATTTTGGAGTTGTCTATTTTCTTCCATTTGTCTGTATGTCTGTCTTGTGCTGACTGTGGGTGTGTAGTAAGTTTGAATCAGGAAGTTTGAGACCTCTAATTTACTCTTCTTTTTCAAGATTATTTTTGGTTATTCCTGGACCCTTGAGATTCTACATGAATCTTAGCATGTATTTTTTTGGTACAAATTGAATTGGTTGAATTTATGGATCTCTTTGGGTAGTATTGGCATCTTAACAATATCAACTTTTCCAGTTTGTGAACACAAATGACTTTCTATTCATTGTTGTCTTAGTAATTTCTTTCGGCAATATTTTGTAGTTTTTAGTGTACAAGTCTTTTGCCCCCTTTGTTAAATTTCTAAGTATTTTATTCTTTTTGATGCTATCATAAATGGGATTTTTAAAAAATTTTCTTTTAGGTTGTTCATTATTAGTGTATAGCCACTGATTTTTGCATGTTGATTTTATATCTGCTGAATTTGATTATGAGTTCTAACAGTTTTTTTGTATGTGGAATTTTTGGGATTTTATAGATATAAGTTGATGTCTGTGAACAGAGATACTTTTACTTCTTCCTTTCCAGTTTGAATGCCTTTTTATTTATTTTTCTTGGCTAGTTGCTCTGGCTAGACTTCCAATACTATGTTGAATGGAGTGATAAGAGCATGAACTTCCATGTCTTGTTCCTGAGCTTAGATGAAAAGCTTTTGGTCTTTCACTATTGAGTGTGATGTTTGCTGTGGGTGCTTTGGATTTTGATTGTTAAAATCTACAGGCGTTTTCCCCCTTAGGGTTTCTGTCTTTGTTTTTATATCGAGAAAGACCCTTTTTCTATTATAAGAACAGGTATTTGCTTATATTTTTTTCCTGATTCTTTTATAGTTTCAAGTTTTATATTTATCTCCGGAACCTATTTAGAGTTTATTTTGTTTGTGGAATAAAGAAAGCATCTAATGTAGCATTTTAAAATTAAATATTTAATTAGCTGTCCTAGTATTTCTTGTTGATTAATGCTTTTTTCCCCTCACCAATGTGAAATGCCTCATCTTCTGCCAACGTCTCTACCTTCTGTAGTTATAGATGAGGAGAGTTGGACCTTCTGGGGATGGCTATCTAACAGCCTCCTCTGGCATCTTTGGTTTCTCTGATGTGATATTCTGTTAGGGAGTGGATAACAAACATGCTAACAAACCAATCTTAATTTTTCATGCTTCCTACTAAAATGTAATTCTTTTATAAAGGCCTCTTTTTCCTTTCCCTTAAGAATAAGCATTACAGAAAAGTAAGATCACTCCATGTCCCTCCTCCCCAAAAAGAATCCTTGCCCTTATGAGATGACTGCCCGCTGGCGGTCCGCAGAGCTCCAGAGAGGAGGGTGTGTTGCTTTACCAGTGTCTGCCATCTTCATCTCCAGCAGTTAAGTTTAATCCTGCTTGAACTGTCAGGAGAAAAAGATACTGAATTTAAACTGAAGGAACTTCTGAATTTGAGATAAATGTTTATTAGTGTAAGAGATATGATATCACTAAAACTCTTCTAAGGATAAGAAAACTTTGTAAAACTTGAAGAATTTAGAATTTAAAAATACATTTTAATTTTAGACCATGTTTATGAACACTCTGTTTTGAAAGCTATTACTGTCTTGTGCTGCCTCTCATCTCCCTAGCCCCACCTCCCGAGTATAGAGATTTTATTATTTCCATTTTGTCAGGCTTATAACAGTTATACTCTGTTACATCTTTATGCCCCTCCATCCCCAGCCCTTAGTTTTGTATTGGCGTGAGCACATGTGGATCATTGTGGGCTTTCTGTTTTGGAGTTCTGAGCTCTGCTCTGTAACTTGAGTTCTGCCTGGTCCTAAGGAATTCTTTTTATTTTATTTTATTTTAGGAATACTATTCCTTTTCCAGGCTTGGTCAGTTTTCCTTCCCTTTCAGGGATCCTTTAGTGCTAGTGTTTGTTTCTAGACATGTTTTTGGTCTCAGGTTTTGAGTCCCGTTGTCAGGGACACCAGGGTTCCTGCTGTTTCTTCGCTTCTGCCCTGTACTGTCGGGGTCATCTCCCCGATCCTTGCCCAAGAAGCATTTTCTTTTCTGCCCCTTGACTGCCACTTTTCAAGGGTGGGGGGCAGACATGAATTTGGACTTCTTTCTCCATTTTGTTGCTGGAGAATCCCTCTCTTCCTCTTCTCCCTTTTCATTATTCTGTTTGGTTTCTTGGGATAGAGACGTCTTAATCTTTCTTTTGGCATCTTTGTCCTGGAACTCTATAGGGGTTGAACATATCAACTCTTGTCATATCCACTCTTAAAGCTACCCTACTTACACATTGTACACTGTAGTACGTGGGGCTGGGTGATGAAATATCCTATTCCTGGTGATAGTTCCTGAGGGAAGACAGGGAAGGAATGTGATGCAGCTTAACTGCTCAGAATAGAAAAAGGCTTGGATTAGGGATCACCTGAATGAGGCTGGGGGGCTCAGTGACCCAGAGAAAACTGAACTGATGAAGGAGGTGGTATTTGACCTGAGAGTACTGAAGGTGTGGGGTCCATTGAGAATCTGAAAAGAGAATATGCAAAAGCCCTGAGACCAGAGATGGAAGTTCTGTGTTTCAGAGCCAAGCAGGTGGGAGGGGAGGCCCCGGCAACTGCACAGATCTGGAAGGCTTTTGCCCTTTGCCGGGAGAGATGCAGGAGGGCCTGGAGACTTGATCTGTTTATGTTTTCTGAGGATCGCCTCGGCTGCAGTGTGGAAAGTGGACTGGAAGGGGGCGAGCATCGAGCAGGTAGATTCATTAGCAGGAAGAAATGAGGGGGCTGATGGGGAAGGGGGAGGGTGTGGTAGTGCGGTGTGGCTGGGGTCTGTATGTGCTTTGGCGGCAGAGGCTACAGATGGCATGCTGGGTTGCATGTGGGATGGGATAGAGAGGTTAACATGCTTCAGCCTCCACAGATGGAAGAACGGTGTTGCCACGGGCAGAGAAAGGAGGAGCTGTGGGGCAGGAGTGTGTGAGCGAGTGTGTAACCATGTGAGGGAGGGAGGGAAGGGGGAGGGCTTCTAAGAGGGGAGGGCACCTGCGTCGGGCCCTCAGATATCTGGTTAGTGTCTGGGCTGGGGGTCATGGTGCTGTCCCCGCTAGAGGCTCCACCTGGAAAGTCAGTGGTGTGGTAGTGTCCTGGAGAGGGAAGGGGAAAGGTCTGTGGACGTGGCCGAGGATGTCAGGGGGAGCGAGACACAGCAGCAGGGAGAGCCAAGAGGGAGGCTGGCAAGGTGGGCAGCTTTCAGAGCCAGGTCAGCCAGGCAGACACTGCCAGCACGTCGCTGACATGCCAACCAGGAAATGGCCCCTGGGTGGGGCCACATGAGGTCACCATGGCAGTCATAGTGACCCTGACGAGTGGATATAGAAGAACTTAAGGCCTTTTCTCTTGAGAACGTCATCCTTTTTCAATACATTTCTTCTCTTGCTTCCTTGGAGTATTTTTGGCAGGTCCTTCAATCATTTATTTAGAATTTTGTTCTAAGTATGTCACAGCCTTCAAGTGGCTTCTCTGTAAGACAAATATGACTATGTCTTCATTTAAAGGACTTTATTAGGTCTGTCTGGGTTTATAATTTCAGTGGATCCACAACCAGAGTGGAATAAAACTCATATTCATGATTTAAATGAAGCGGGTGATGCCAGAATTGGGCTCGAGGAACTGACAGCCCTGAAGCCACTTCCATGTGGCGAACAGTGTTTCCGTTTTGTGTCTCTGGCAGTGTTCAGAGCGTCTCCTTGGCGGGGTTTGCCATTGGAGCACCCAGGAGTGCCTGCCCTGAGGGACATTGGTGGAGCGATGGGACTGGCCATCTGCAGGGCCCCCAGCAGAGTCAACTCTGATCTATCCATTTCACAGGTGGGGGCATGGAGCTGTGATGACACATACAACTTGAGCTGGACATGGAGCTGAGAACCCTCGAGCAGGGACTTCCTGGCACAAGCCTAGCCAAGGGAAGCTGTCAGTGTAGGCTGTGGGTGCTGGGTGGTGGCAGAGATGGTTAACTGCCTCCCCTCTTCCCAGGGCGGGTGCACAGGTCCCATGAGGAGGCCCATGGACATGGGTGGGCAGGGTGTGGGTGTAACCATGGCACTGCTGCGGGGCGGTCTTTCCTCTCTGCTGTGGCAAGGCGGAAGGCTGGAGGGGGTGTCGGTAGTGTGTGAGCATGTGTGTGAGCATACGTGTGTGCGTGTGCCAAGGTGTGTGTCATAGAAGACCAGACTAGAGCTCTGCTTCTGAGCGTGGAGTCGCTCCTCAGAGTCCTGTTGAGCACAGTTTATGTGCGCCTCATCAAAAGGGGACAGATAAGCACGTGGCGGACTCAGTGCCCTGTCAGGACCTGCGCACAGGCTGGCCACCCGATGGCCTGACAGTCATTAGTGCCTCGAGCATCTGCACTAAAGGATGCAAGGAAGGGAGAATGCCTGTGGTTTCTGCTCTTAAGGAGCTGGGTCTGGTGGGACACAGGTGTATGTATTACCAGGCTGGTCCCCTTGTCCCCACAGGATCCCTGGTCATCCCACCCCAAGGTCATGCAGGGAAGCCAACATTGTCATCCATGTGTTCACTCGGGAGTGACTGCTCTTGTGTTGGTGACTTCGCAGCCTGGGTATGATGGAAGCATCTGGGTGCAGCAGGGGCACTGGAAGTGGAGTGGCGAACTCCACACACAGCTTGGCTGGGGAGAGAATGCGTTGCTCAGATTCAATTGGTGCTTTGTCTGGTTTCCCTTCTTTTGCTTAAATGTAAGAAAAAATTCAAACTCCCTGACATGCACCTCAGTTGGTCAACATTCAATTCTGGGGGAGTCTTGTTTTCTTGCCCCACGAGGTCCCCTCAGTGCACATTGCAGGGCTCCTTTCTCTAGTTCTGAATCCAGGGCCTCCCGGCCCCAGCAGCTGTGGATGCAAGAGGCCGAAGGGTTAATGCGGGGCTGTGGGCCCAGGGACTCGGGGAGGCTGGTTTGAGGTGCCTGGAGTCAGCACCCACTGTGGAGACAATAGTTTCTCTGAGGGCAGCTGCCCCTCAGATTTTAGAAAGGTGAAGTGTGCACATTTTGCCCTTCACCTTGGCCCCTCTTGCAGAGCTCACCTGGATGGCAGCTCTCAGGTTGGGCAGGACCGGGGGGGATGCCATTGTGCCTTGCCTGTGGCTGGATCAAGAACATGGGTAAAGGGCCCGAAGCCGCCACAGTTTGTTTCACAGAACAAGTCCTGCTTTCGATTGCAGAAGCACTTTTGGAGTAAGGATTCGGTTGCTGCTGAGAAGAAGCACTTGCTGTTGAAAACCCCTGGTTGTGCACAAGCTCTAGGGACTGGGACTCAGAGAAGTGGCGGGGAGCGGCCCTCTAGAGAAGCTGCCGGGTGCTGAGCTCTCCCTGAGAGGTCACGGTGTGCTGGGCTGCCTTGTGCATCCTCCCCAATCGGCGTCTGCTCTCTTGGCTTTCACAGGCGCTCCAGGGCAGGTGGGGGCTGGGCGGGGTCTGCCTCTCCCCCTGACTTGCCTCCTTACTGATGGGCATCTGCAACCCTTGTTCAGCGATTGAAGTCAGCGTTGCTTGATTATCTGGGTGCTGGAGGTAAACTGATGGTGGATCCCTGAGGTCCTTGCTCCATTCCCTGCCACTGGGTGGTGGGTGTGGACATAGGGTTTCTGTCTTGGGCTTGGTGGGAGATCCCTCTTGCAGGTTGCAGGCTGCCTGAACCCCAGGGACAGTGAGGCCTGAGGGCAGACCTGCCAAAAAATATCCCACTACTGTATGGATATGCTGCGTGTGTTTATCCATTCCTCATTCGGTGGGCATTTGGGCCTTTTCTACCTTTTGACTGTTGTGAATAGTGCTGCTGCTTTCATTTCTGTTCAAGTTTCTGTGTGGATGTGTGTTTCCAGTGCAATTGCTGGGTCAGAGGTAACCCCAGGTTTGGCATTTTAAGGAACTGCCACCCTTCCCGTAGCCATACTATTTTGCATTCCTACCGGCAGTGTTGGAGGGTTTCCGTTTCTCCACCCATTGCCATTTTTCTTTTTGATTTTGGCTATCCTCGTGGGGGCGCACAAGCATCTTTCCTGTGTGTGTTGGCCATTCTGTTCCAGGATTTGTCTCTGTGATGCCTCTGTAGGATGAAGAAGGGAGGTGGGTGTGCACCCTCTTGCACTGGACGTATTGCCTCTGTGTGAGAGGCAGGTGGATACCAGGGTTCTCTTCTGTGGTCTGTAAGACTGTTGTTCCATGGCCAGGTTTTTATTTACTTTGTTAATTTATCTAAAGTTCAGTCTTCCTGCTTTCCAGGATGCTCAGAACCTTCAGCTGGTGGAAGGAAGAACGCGCCTGGTGCGTGATCAGCCTTTCAGTGCTGTTGTGCTTCCTGTTGTGGGTGTTGAGTCCTGACCCAGCTGTAACTGGTTAGCTTGGACTCCTTTGCTCTATCCCATCACTATGGGCACTCAGAGCTCTGCTTGGGTCAGGGGCTGAGGCCAGGACTGGGGCTTGCTTATTGTGGTGAAAAGCCACAACATTAACACTTGACCATCTTCGCCAATTTTTTTTTTTTTTTTTTGGGTTGGAGTCTCTCTCTGTCGCCTAGACTGGAATACAGTGGCCGCTCCCAGCCCCTGCAGCCTCGGCCCACTGGTCTCCAGCGATCCTTCCGCCTCAGCCTTCTGAGTAAGCGGAATTACAGGCTCATGGTAGCATGCCCGGCTGATTTTTATTTATTTATTGTAGAGATGAGGTCTCACCAAGTTGCCCAGGCGGGTCTCGAACCCACAGGCTCAGGCAATCCACTCACCTCAGCCTCCCAAAGCGCAGGATTACAGGCTGAGCTACCGAGCCTGGCTAGTCTTGGCCATTTTTAAGTTGTATAGTTCAGGAGTACTAAGTACATTCACATTGCTGTTCAACAGATCCTTTGTCATCTTGCACAATTGGAGCTACACCCATTAGACACTGGCTTCCTGCCCCCATGGTGGGTCTTGTTTTAACTAGGCACTTCCCGAACATGCATGACTCATGTGCATGACTTGTGTGCACATCAGGCTGAAGGTGTGTGCTCAGCGCTTCATCTCAGGCAGCTTCTCCACTCTTGGTTTAATTAGGCTGTGGCTCCCTCGGCTAGCACTGGCACAGAGCCAGGAGTGAGCTGGTGGCCTGGAACTTGACTGACTTGATCTTCTGATCCTCTCTGGGAGTGTTCTGGGGTTTCCCTGCACGTGTACATGTGTGTGCATGCTTGTGCATGCTGTAAGCATTCATGTATGTGTGTGCGTGGGGTGGGGGTTTCTGTTGATGGTTCTGCCAGGTGCTTCCTGGAGATTCTGACTGTTATGACTGACCATGTAAAAGCCCCATTCTTCCACTCTTCTTTCCACCCCAAACACACAGAGATACCCAGTGGTGTGACTGTGAACACTTTATGCTCCAGAAGCACTGCCCAGTCCAGTTTCCCATGAGGTGATTTTGGCTGAGGCAGGGACGTGGATGAAAACGTGCCGTTGTCTCGCTTGGTGGAGATGAGTTGTATTCTGTGCTGTCTCTTCCCTGGGAGGCATCTGGAAGCTGGAGCAGACACGGTGCTGCCCCCTCCTCACCACCCATGTGGGGCAGAGCAGGGCTGCAGCCTGCGGGGACACAGGCGCTGTGTGTGCTGCCCTTTGTCAGGTCGGGTTGCCCTGGCTGCATTTCCCACGGTCCTTGGGGCAGCCTGTAGAACGCGGCACCCCATGGGTTCCCTCATATGGGGCTGGGTCCCCCCCGTGGATCAGGGGTGCTGTGTGGACCGGGGTTTCCCTGTGAGGATCGAGCTCCCTGTATGCAAAGTGGGTTCTCCAAGCACGTGCCTCAGCTCCCTTCCATGAGGCCATCCCACGGATTTCTTTACAGAAGCTTCTTATAGCTCTCTTTGGGGCCATGTCATTGGTCTGATTGTCTTTTCTTTTTTCTTCTTAATTTACAGCCAGAAAACCTGCAGAAGAACTGGCTTCGGGAATTTTACCAGGTAAGAACTTCTAAGAGCATGCTCTTTTAGATTACTTAGGGATAAATACTTCTTTTTATTTTGGTGATTCTATGTGAAGGAAGGTTGTGTTTTGTCTGTGGGGAACGCAGGCATGTGCTGTCACCGGGTTGCTCCTGGCAGTGCTGCCTGTGACAGGTTCACACTTCTGTTCCGTAGTCAGTCGATGTGCCCATCCCTTGGTGAGCCAGGACCAGGCCTTCTCGCAGTTCACGTTCCGGCTCCCTCCTGGTGGGCAGGGCCACTCCTTCCCATGGTTGGGTCTCGGATCATCGTGGCTGGAGGCTGTGGAAAGCCTGTGGCAAGACTGGATGTGCCTTTTGGGTAGTCTGGTGGTTGTGTGCAGACCGCATGGGGGCCCAGACAGGTGGCAAGGCCATACCAGGGGCAGCTGCAAGTCTGGGCACAAAGTGGGTGACTGGGGGGAGAAAATGACCAGTCCAGATACTTTTGGGCTAGTGTTGTCAGAGGAGGCACAGACCCCTTGGTATAATGTTGAACAGTCGTTATTGATACAGATTTTTCAGATTAGCCTGTGCTTTGAGAGTGTTGGCTCAATGGGTTGGCCAGCCTAGGCCCAGTCAAGGTCATTTCTAGAGGCTGGTAAGCCTAGCCCTGGAAGTGTTGGCTCTAATGGATTGGCAAGCCAGGCCTTGAGAGTGTTGCTAGTTTAGTGGGCTGGCAAGCCTAGCCCCTGGGGTGTCTCAGCTTCCGAGTCTCACCTTCCAGCAGCTTTCCAGGTTCAGCTGCCTCCGTCGGCTGGCAAGCCAGCCTCTGGGGTGCACGGCTCTTTGGCTCCAATGATCTTCTGTAGCTCCTCAGGGTGGAGGATCTTGTCTTATGCCCAGGAAGAATGAGGACACTGACAGCCAGAAAGTGAGAAAATGGGATTTATTGAGAGGACAGAAAAGCTCCTACAGTGAGTGGGGACCGAAAGGTGTTGCCCTTCTGGGGCGGAAATGTGATGCTTATGTAGCCCTAAGCTCAAGCTGATTGGCTAGCACTACCTATGAGCTGATTGGTCCTTACTTAGCTGTTCTGAGGGTCAGTCCTAAGGACCAATCAGCAGGAGGTAGGGGCCTAATGGTGAGCTGATTGGTTGCTTTTCGATCCCAGCAGTGGGTACTTAAGCTTTAGCTTGAGAGGCTTGAGAGGAGCTTGTTTATAAACGCTGAGCCTGAGAGGCCTGCTGGGAGTTCGCTACATTGTTACCAGAGGACCCACCCGTCTCTTTGCCTAGCCTTTCTCTAGCTATCTCCTGTCTTATCATGGGGCACCTGCACTGGTGGCTGTTCTGTCTCGGATGTGGGAATGTCTTTTTGAAGAGCCAGGCAAATCTGTGCTTCCCAGACATACATCTTAGTAGCAGGAATCAGGTGACTGGCCAGCAAGGAGCCACCTGCATTCTGTGGTGGCTGAGTGTGCAGGGGGCCAGATGGTGTGGTGTGAGAGGTTGCTCTGAGGAGGGAATGTTTAGGGGAGGTTTAGTGGGTGAGAAGGGCTGCATGGCCATGGGCACGGCAGTGTCCAGGCCCAGCAGGGGAGCCACAGAGAGGCTAGTGTAGGGTGGGCAGCCTGCCTGGACAGTGGAGCTGCTCAGACTCCTAGCAGGGGCTGAGCTGGTGACTGGAGGCGATTCATGTTTCCCAGATTTCTTTGGCTGTTAGGTGGGGATGGACTTGGCCAGGTGAGTGGAGGCCCGTGGACCCTGTGAGGCTGCCTCGGGTTTCCTGGCAGCAGCATATAGGGGGTGTGCAGTTGCACTTCCCACCTGGTTGGGTTTTACTATGAAGGGGCTGTCTCGTGAGGTGGGGTGTGGGTGAGGGGCTGGGCCAGGGGCAGAGCTGTGGGACAGCTGGGAGGGCTGGGGGGGCCTCTGCACTCGCAGGTAATCTGTGCCTGGCCCATCAGTGTTCCCACGCTGTAATGCCAACAAGAGTGAAATGGGTGCTTCTGCAACCCATGTCCAGGTCATGCCAAAGGAGGGCCATGTGTGTGAACATGTCTGTGGCAGTGGGAGTGCACGTGTGTGTGCACATGCCCAACAACCGTGTAACGGGGATGCTGTTTTTCTAGAGAACTAACACCTCTCTTTGTAGAGTCTTTGGTCAGATGTGCAAATGAGATAAATATTTTTCTCTTTTAAAACATGAAATATGTATAAATCAAAAGATTAGATACAATGAATTTATTAAAGGATTAATTATGATGTATTGGCCACAGTCTGCTCAGCACCTGTTTGGAGTCAGAGGATGCCTCAAGAATTGAAGCTGCCCCCGCCACACTCTGCCACCCCTGCCTGGAGCACGCTTGTTGTCCCTTGCCCTTTGTGCTGACCACACGCGGTGGGCCCTGCCAGCTATCCCTCTCCCCAGGCAGGAGTGCATTGGTGGGACGGGTTTGCTCGGCACGGCAGGGTCCTCACTGCATGTGCCTTTCAGGGAGCTCCATGTCCCTGCAGAGCGCTTGTTTTCTCTTTTACAGGTATTCGTTCATTGAATGTTTCGTGTGTGACAGCCTAGGAGTAGGACCTGCCACATTTGTGGTTGAAATCAGAATCCGCCCTTGTGATTTCATGTTTTTCCTTTGGCTTATCTGGACACTGTCACTGCTGTTTTCCTGGTTTGTTTTATCCTTGTCATATTTTAATTTGATCCCAGTAAGGCTGGTGATACCCCGCAGAGTGCTATTTTGGGAAACGTTTGTGGTGCCCTGGGCCTGACGCCCAATTTCTGATGGTGTACTGCAGCCGTGACAGACTCCGACTCCTCAGCAATGACTGTCTCCAACCATGTGGCCTCGCCACACCAGGCGCTGACCAAATTCTTCCTGGGGCCTGAAAGGTCTCTTCTCCTCCTGCTCCATGGAGGGCAACAGAGCCCCACCTATGAGTGACAGAAAAGGCAGATATGTCCCCACCCTCCCACCCCCTAGCAGTCTTCCTCCTTGTATTTGGCCTCCAAATCCTGAAGCCCCTGTGCTCCTGCAGCTCTGTTTTGTCCGTGGGGTGTGCTTGTGATCAGAAGGTGGTGGCAGATGTTGGGGGATGGCCTGAGCCTCCCTTCCTCCTGGCCTCGGAGTCTGCTAGTCTGACATCTGAGGGACTGAGGGGGTCACCAGGGTGATCTAGTGCAGGTTGGGCTGTGTCCTGGACTGCCCTGTATGGGGTACCAGTCCTGGGCCATGAGACCTGAGCATATGTGGGTGAAATGGACCCAGAGGGCCTGCTAGGGGCATCTCTGCCTGTGAACCAGGCCCACTTGCTGGAGGGTGTGGGTGGAACAGGGAGCCCAGGGCTGCTCTGGGGGCTGCAGTCTGTGCCGGGTAATGTGGGGATGGCCCAGTATCCTGTCAGCCAGGTTTGAGCTGCCCACATCCCATAGGATACGTAATCCCCAGAGGATGGGCTGGGCAGCCCCTCCACTGTGCTCCGAGTGGCCAGCCAGATAGATGTATTTGTCTGGATGTGTGGTGTCCTTCACTCACCTTCAGACATGGATGAAGCTCTTGTCCCCAGGGGTTTTGACTGCTTCTGGGAGGTGTAAGATCGGCAGGCACATCCTTGGGAGAGCAGCCTTTTTTTTTATATTGGGAGGAAGATTCTGGAAAGAGAGTCCTTTGAGATGGAGATAGAGAGAGGTTGGTGGTCAGGGGAAAGATGTCAGCTAGTGAGTTGGGTAGGAGACAAGCCTTGTCAGGGGAAGGTGTGGGTGGTGAGGTGGACAGGAGGGAGGCTCTGTCAGAGGAGGGTCTGGGTGGTAAGGTGGGCAGGGGAGGCCCTGTCAGAGGAGGGTCTGAGTGGTGAAGAGGGGGGAAGACCCTGTCTGATGAAGGTCTCTCTGGTGAGGTAGGTAGGGGAGAGGCCCTGTCAGAGGAGTGTCTGGGTGGTGAGGTGGACAGAGGAGAGCCCCTGTCAGATGAAGGTCTGGGAGGTGAGATGGACAGTGGGGAAGCCCTGTCAGGTAAGGGTCTGGGTGGTGAGGGGGACGCCCTGTCAGAGGAGGGTCTGGGGGTAAGGTGGGCAGGGGGACAGTCTTGTCAGAGGAGGGCTTGAGTGGTGAGGTGGACAGGGGTGAAGTCCTGTCAGAGAGGAGTTCTGAGTTAGAGAAATGAGACCAGTTTTTTTTATATTGGTCAGTGAGCCCTTTTTAAAAATTTTTCTGAGTTGTTGAGTTAGGAATCTAATTTTGAGGGTTTGGGGAATAAAGTGCTAGAGCCTAGATCAGCCAGAAACGGTCTCCAGGGTCAGCTACAAGCTGAATGTTGGTTGTGTGGGGCCAGGTGTGGTCTCTTTCCGGGCTGTGTGCCTATTGGGGACAGTTGGACAGGCTTGAAGGGCTCTCCTTGCCTGCCTGGCTTTGTGCATGCCTTTGGCTTTGAGGTGCTGGCTTGTGGCCGGAGCCCAGATTCCGCTCTCTAGGCTTTCTGCGTTTGTGTTATTTTTGGCAAGAACAACTGCCATGTTAAGCTGTAGCTTTTGTTTGTTTGTTTTCTTTCTAAAACGGAGGGTTTGGTGGATAACTGAGGACGCTGGAGTTTGAGATTCCTCATGGGCACATCCAGGAGTGGCCGGTAACTGGGACATGTCCTGGCAGTGACCATCCTGGGGAGCACTGGGGATTCTGCGCTTTTTGGTCTGAGGTCCTGTTCCAGTGAGGCGGGCTGTCTTCAAGGAGAGGTCCTTGGGGAAAGCAGTCTTGGGGAGCAGGCAGCGAGATCCAACTTGACAGGGCCTCAGGCCCAACGCACAGGCCTTGCCGAATCCGTTTTCATTTCCAGCTTTTCTTTTCTTTTCCCTTTTTTCTTTTGCGTGTGACTGAGAGTGACTGTGGGTGTTGATGGTGGAATTAGCGAGTGGTCCTGGAAGTGAGTTCAGAGCAAGGCAGTTCTTCTTATTCACGTGAACTGCAGTCCCCGAGAACCACAGACTGCAGGGGTCCTTTTCTGCTGGAGCCCCCTTCTGTTCAGAGGCCGTGTCAGGTTGTTCCCGAATCCAACAGGGGCAGGCAGGACTTTGGGAGCTGGATGCAAGTACCGGGTGTCTTTTTGGAATATGAAATTTTTACAAAAGATAATATGAAAGAAAGATAATGAGTAGTAGTGTGCTGTGTGTGGTGTGCAATATTTCCTAGTTGCAAAGCCAAGTTTTCTTGGTTTTCCTAGAAGAAGCCACTTCAGAAGGAATAAATTTCAGTGACACTTCAGGAAGACAATTCTGAAAAGTAAAATTTCAACACAAATTCCCAGTCTCATTGCCTTTTTTAGCTAACCCCTCCTCAGGTGGGGCTCAGCAGCTGGCCCGAGGGAACATGGGTTGGGTGGGCTTTTGGTGGTAACTGGGCTTCGCCTAGAGCAGGACTGATACCCAACAGCCTTTGTGACCAGTCTGCTGTGCCCAGCAGCTCAGGGGTGCTGACCTCTGTCCCCACAGTGGGAGGAGATTCAGAGATGCTGGTTCTCTGACCTTTTCGTTTTTTTAAATCCTAGACTTTCTGTTACACAGTTATTTTGTTTTTCACAGTAGCCTTGAACAAGCTGCTTTTTAAACAGAGGACCTGAATATGACCTTCATGGTTTTTAGAAGCCTTTTCTGTAAAACTTGGTTGCTATAGAAAATGCAGGAAATGGGAGAAAGTTCTGTTTGTGTTTCCATCATTAGTTCTGAGGAGACTGAGACCAGTGGAATCTAGGACTTTTCAGTGTTTGGTCCTGAACTTGGCCTTGCACCAGAGAGCCTCGATTGTCTTCTCGAACATGATGAGCCTGACGTCACTTGGTTGCTCGCCCTGTCCTGTCCACCCACCTATTCCTGTCCTCTCTCCCGAGAGTCAGACTCATGGACTCATCACCAGGGATTCCAGTTGGAAGGTGCCAGGCCCCGATCACAGGGACCTGTCCCGGCGGCTGTGGTCTGTGTGCTTATGTCCCCACTCAGATTCCTGTGTTGAAATTCTGCCCTCCAAGGTGATGGTTTTAGGAGGTGGGGCTTTGGAAGGTGATTAAGTCACAAGGGCTCCACCTTCGTGAATGGAATCTCTGCTTCACCCCTTCTACCATGTGAAGATACAGCAAGAAGGCACCATCTATGAGGAACGATCCCTCTCTAGACGGAATCAGCTGGCAGCTTGGGCTCATTCTTCTAGCCTCCATTGCTGTGGGGAGTACATGTCTGTGCTGTAAGCCCCTAGTCTGTGGTACTTTGCTGTGGCAGCCCAAGCTAAGACAGCATCTTCCACGGCACATCCAGTGCTAGGTCAGCCTGCAACCTGGAGGAGATCCCTAGAAGAATGCATGCTGGTGGGTGATGGGCTGGGCCCAGATGGAGGGAGGTTGCTGGGGCAAGAGGGTGTACCAGATTGAGGCCTGGCTGTGGGGGCCTGGGAGGCGCTGCCCTCTGTCTCCGGAGTGGCCTGATTCACATCTCAAGAGCTCTCTTCTTCCCTTCTGAGTCTGAAATAAATTCCACTTGCTCCGAATTCTCTGTGCTGGGTCCAGGCCTGTCAAGTGTGAGGCCCCTGGTCTGCTGAGCAGCCTTGGTGCTGGTGGCCCTCAGGCCATGCTTAGGTCTAACTCAGAAGCTGAATTTGCTTGTTGCTGCCTGTCTTCTGAAGTAGCTTTGAACATGGCTGCTTGTTTTAGCCTTTTTAAATGTGGAGTCCTGAGAAAACAGAGCACTGTATGAGGAAGATTTCTTTGTGGATTTCTGGCCCACTGAGCTTTCTTTCTAACCTGTGGGTGTCTGAGGAGGGAGTTTGTGGCAACTGCTCCAAGTCAGAGGAAGCTGGCTGCTGGGTGCTGTGAGACCCCTGAACACCCGAAACTTGGAAGTCCATTTTGCTCTTTCGACCAAAGAGATTGAACTTATCGTGTATTTGATGCCAACTTTGCAGCTGCACGTATGCCTCTAAGCACTGGGCAGACCCCTTCACTTGAGGGATTGGAGTGGGCCCAGCAGGGGAGTGGGCAGCTGGGACTGAGGTGGAAGCCCTTACTCAACTCCCTCCAGGAGGGCCTGGGAGTTGGGAGCATGTCAGGAACAGAGTGGATACTGGGTCAGTGCAAGGAGCTGGTCAGAGACGGAGGGGTGGGCCTTAAGTCAGACTAGAAGGCAGACAGGCCTTGAGAGAGCGAGCCTCAGAGGTGGAGGGTGGCTGTGCTTTGTCAGATGTGCGCCAGTGTCCAAAGTTGGGCTACAGTGATGGGGGTAAATGTGGGGCATGTGGTAGTGATGGGGGATGTAGTGGTGATGACATGGGGGTGATGGGCCCTCCTGTAGCTCTGGCCACTTTTTAAGTCCTCAGGGCTCTGGGAAGGGAGACCAGCTCCAGGCTGCAGAGAGATTTTGGGAGTCTGCTCTGGGGAATGGGGATGGGCTTGAGGGATGTGGTGCCTCTATGCTGGGCCAGCTATTTAGCTGGGTCGGTGGGGAAATGCCATTAAGCTTCCACCTGAGGACTTTCTGCAGCAGCTTAGGCAAGGTCTGCTGCTCCCCAAAGTGGGGCCTCTCCTGTAGCCTCAAGCTTGGTGTCCCAGATCACCCCTGCCCAGCCCCTCAAACCTTTATAGGAAGATTCTGCAGGTTCCCTCTTTTTCCATCATCCTGTAGATCTTCAGGCAGCACCCTATGAGGTGGTACTGTGAGGATTCTTGGTCTCCTGGTGGCAGAGCCTTGAAGTGATAGGCCCCTGTCACCTGGTTCATGGGAGGCAGGGCCAGGATAGATGACAGCCTGACCCCATTTGGTCCCCAATCCTTGCTGTTTGGCTGGCATCTCAGCATATGGGGCTGTCGGCCTGGAGGTCCTCTGAGGAATTGAGAGCAGGTGAGAACCCCACTTCGGACAAGTGGTAAGCTGGGCAGATCTAGTGCTGGCGTGACCGCTGTCTCGTTCCTTGTATCTGTTGCTTGACTTGTCTATTCTGGATGCCTGCCTCCTGCATCAGGCCCTTGGCGACATTCCAAGATGTGTCTTGCTGATGCTGGGACACAGTGTGACTCTGCATGGCCCCTTCCCATTACTCTGTTGTGTGGCCGTGACTGCATGCACACTTGCTTTGGAAAAAAAGTGAGGCCCGTCCAGGTTCCTGTGCCCCTTGCCTGGAAAAGAGGGAGATGGAAATGAATATGCAGTCCATTGGTCTTCCTCTCCCTGCAGTTGGCTCTGAAATGTTTAGTGAAGTGCTCATATTTTAAATAGTGAGAATCAAGGGAGCATGGAACCTCACCTTCACATATCTAGTGTGGTGTGTGGTATGCAGCAACAGTATTGCAAATATACCCCACAATAAATTTTAGAGCCAAATGCCTCCATTCATTCACTCTTTTATCCACATATTCATTCAACACAACTGTGGCACACTTGGGTGGTGCCAGCGCCATGGAAGGTTCTGGGAGCCTGCAGTGAATGGGTCAGACTCCTTGCTCTCTGGAGTTTCTGTCTGGTGGGGCTTGGGGTAAAGGAGAAGAACTACCTTGGGCTAGGAGAAAGCAGAGCCCTTTTTGTGGGGTGATCAGGGAAGGCCTCTGGTAAGTCTGACCTGGGACCTGAAGGGTGAGGAGGAGCAGCCTTTCTGCCTGTGCTGGTCAGTGCTGAGCTTGATTCTTCAGACTGTGCAGGTAGGGTAGCTAGGACATCTGTGCTAACTTGTTTCCTGTGGACAAAGACTGTGTACTTGCACATAAGCTCATCACTGTGTCCTGAGCACCTGACTGCATCTGGCATGTGACATGTGTGGAGCAGGTAATTGTTGAATAGCATTTTGAGGACATTGAACAAAGCAGATATGTATAAAGAAGTACTCCTTCCACCCCTAATTCTACCTCTAACTCAATGGACACATCCTGTAATATGTGTCTGTCTATAGGGAAATGTGCCTTCCCTGAATAGATCACAGATAGATGTTTTTACAACTTGCTCTCCTCCCCCTCCCTCCCCCTTTCTTTTTCTCTCTTTCCCCTGGCTCCTCCCTCTTCCCTCCCTCATTGCCCCCCTTCCCTCTCCCTTTCTCTCTTTCTTTCTCTTAAACTTGGAAATAGTTCTGTGTGAATTAATGTATACTCTTGTTTTACTAGTTTCAGAGTATTTCATTGTATGACTGCCTTCATTTTTTCAAAGTTGTTTTTCTGTAGTAAACTCTTATGTTGCTTAAAGTTTGTTTATGCAAATGCTGAGGATACATTTTAAAATAGGTTATGATGTTGACTGTCATACAAATATAAATGAGCTTGTAATAAAGTTTTTTTTAATTGAGATAATAGATTTTTTTTGTCAGTGAGAATCAGTAAGACATAGAACTGGTTTAAAGAAGATTCCAGAATGCAGACAAATAGATTCTCCCATCAGCAATGCTAAAATGAATTAATAGATGGCTTAATAGATACAAAGCTGACCAGTGTCCACAGGGTAGTAATCCACTGCATTTCATCAGACACAGTGCATTTTTGTGGTCAGGAATCATGTGTTTTACCAGTAGTTTTTAAACTTAGAGTTGTAACATAGCTCAGAGAAAACTGAAGGTAGGGATAACCCAAAGAGGTGAGCTACACAGAACATTCATTTTTGCACATTTTGAAGTCTTTCACAATTTTTTCCTGACATGGAATAATAGGTACCAGATTTACCTTTCATCTTAAACTAAAACCAGAAAACAATATATGAAACAGTGTGCTTGACCAGGCGCAGTGGCTCATGTCTATAATCCCAGCACTTTGGGAGGCTGAGGTGAGAGAACTGCCTGAGCACGTGGGTTTGAGACCATCTTGGGCAACTTGGCGAGACCACATCTCTACAATAAATAAAAAATTAGCTGGGCATGGTGGTGCATGCCTGTAATTCCAGCTACTTGGAAGGCTGAGGTAGAAGCGTCTCCTGAACCCAGCAGGTCAAGGCTGTGGTGGCCATGAGCATGCCACTGCACTCTAGATGCAGTGTGAGGCTCCAACTCTGGGTGACAGAGTGAGGCTCCAACTCAAAAAAAAAAGAAGATAGAAACAGTGTGTTTTAAACATTAGAGAACAGGCAGTATAGGACAACAATCCCTGAGAAAGGAGAAAAAGAGCCGTGAGCCCTGTAGTTGCCCCAGTTGATGGCCTAGAGAGAATGTCCAGGCCAGTGTCCAACAAGATAAAGTTTACAATTTCTGGTATCCAACAAAAAATTATCAGACAGGTACAAGAGCAGGAAAGTATGATCCATGATGAGGAGAAAAACCAGTCACTAGTATTGTTAGGCATTTGTCAGTTTATCATTTTGAAGAATCTGCTTTTGGATTTATTGATTGTGTCTGTTGTCTTTCTGTTTTCTCTTTCACTGATTTTGCTCTTTATTTTTTCCTTTCTTTTGGTTACTTTGGGCTTAATTTGCTCTACTATGTCTAGTATTCTGAAGGTATAAGACAAAAATTACCAATGTTGGAAATTTTACATAATCCCTTAAAATCCTATAGGCAACAAAAAGGGAATGAGAGAAATACCATTAACAAATTTATGCCGATAAATTGGAAACTTTATTCAAAGGGAACATATTTTTGGAAAAACGGAAGTACCAAGAAGAAATAAATAAACTCAGTAGCCCTATACCTATTAAGTTATAATTTTGCCTGTTTCCAGAAGACACCCTCCAGGCCCAGATGGCTTCACTGGTGAATTCTATCAAACATTTAGGCAAGAAATAATAGCAATTGTACAGAAATTTCCAAGAGGATTCAATCCCAGATGATACTTCCTGACTCATTCTGTGAAATGAGCATTAGAGAAATACAGATCAATATCCTTCATGAAAAATAAATGCAGAAATTATCTGAAATTTACCAAATCAAATATATAAACCAATATAAACACATATACATATAAACACATGCATGCAAACATATATATGTGTGTAATGACCAAGGAATGCAAGGCTGGTTTAACAGTCAAAAAAATCAATCAATAGAATTTATCATGTCAACTAACTGAACAAGAAAAACTATATGATCATCTCAATAGATATAAAAAAAAGCACTCAACAAAATTCTATAACCATTTCTGATAAAAACTCTTAGAGAACTGAGAAAAGAAAATCTTCAGCCCATGAAGAGCATCTTCAGAGCCCCATAGGTTACGTCATATTTAATGGTGAAAGATGGAATGGTTCTTTACCTGCAGACGGGGAATGGGGCAAGGCTGCCTGGTCTTACCTCTGCTATTCAGTATGGTACCAAAGGTCCTAGCCAGTGCAACAGAGCAAGAAGGAAACACAATTCATACAGATTTGAAAGGAAGAAGTAAAACTCCTCTTCTTGGCATAAGATATGACTAGGTATTTTAAAAAAATCATAAATAATCCACACAAGCTATGTTACTATTAAGTGAATTTATTTCATTTTCAACATACATGAGCAGTATGAAAATATCTTTTTTATATTAGCTATGGAAAACTGGAAACTTAATTTAAGAAATAAAATTTATAATAGCAGTAAAATGAAATAATTGAATGTAAACTTAATAAAATATGTCAATATCTGTATACTGAAAACTATGAAACATTGATGAAAGACATTAGAGAAGATAAAGAACTTGAGAGAGATACCATTTTCATGGATTGGAAGACTCAATTATGTTAACATGTTAATTCTCTACTAACTGATTTCCTGACTTAATGCAGTTTCAACCAAGATCTCAGCAGGATTTTTTGGTGGAAGTCTACAAGATGATTCTAGTTTCTTTGCTTTGGGAAAGCAAAGGAACTAGAACAGCTAGAACAGTTAAGAAAATTGGGTACTCATTTTCAGATTTCAAGACATACCATAAAACTACAGCAGTCATGACAGTGTCTTCTTGGTAAAAGTACAGAGATATAGAACAGTGGAATAGAAAAGAGATGGAGAAATAGACCCCCAAATACAATCATGATTGACAGAGGTATAAAGCACTTTACTGGAAAAAGGACAGCTTTTTCAGTAAGTGATGTGGGATTGACATCCAAATGCTGAAAAGTTGATAATTTTCATACTTTGTACCATACACAAAAATTAACTCAAAATTGGCCATAGGTCTAAATTTACAACTTAAAACTATAAAGTTACTAGAGGGAAACTTAAGAGAAAATCCTTATGGCCTTGAATTAGGCAAAGATTTCTTAGACACAACAGTGAAAGCACAATTTGTAAAAGAAAAACATTGATAAATTAGATTTTATCATAATTAGGAACCTCTGCTCTTGTAAGACACTGTTAAAATAATGAAAAAAGACATGTCACAGATTGGAGGAAAATATTTGCAAGTCACATATTTGATAAAGGACTTTTATCTAGAATATACAAAGAAAACAAATAACCCAATTTAAAAATAGGCAATATATGTGAATAGACACTTCACCAAAGAAGATATACAAATGGCAGATAAGGACATGCAAAGATGTTCATCCTAAGTCATTCGGGAAATGCAAATTCAAACACAAGTAATGTAATCAGTACATATCTATTAGATTGGCCAAAACTGAAAACAAAACAACATACAAAACCCTGACAATGCCTAGTGTGCATAAAAAAAGCAGCAGTGCCTGTGGAAGTCTCATACCTGCTGAGGGCACTGCAGAATGGTATGGCCATCGGAGAAAGACTGTCAGTTTCTTAAAATTCTGTCAGTTTCTTACATGTTTAATGTAGCTGCCACGTGAGCCACGAACCCCACTCCTGTCTCTTTACCCACTTACATGAAGACATGTTTACACAGAAACCTAAAGCCAGTTTTTATGACTGCTTTGTTTGTCATCCTGCCTTTGCTGTATGATTCCATTTATGTGATGTGTGGAAGAGGCAGGACTATGGGGGCAGGAGTGCCCCAGCATTTAGGGACCTAGAGTCTTTGGAGGAGTTGCTTACATGGGAGAACTGGGCAGGTTTTGAGGTGTGAGTTCACTGTTGGGGTTGTGGCTGTGATGCCGGTTGCACGCCTGCACACATCTGGTGCTTGGGGAAATGCACACTCTCCCTAGTGGCTCCTTTGGTCTTCTGTCCGGTTCGTCTCCTTCCCACTTGGGGGGTGCCTAGGACTCCGGGGTGCTCCCTCCTTGTCCAGCCGTGGGTGTTAGGATCCCCTTCACGAATGCTTAGGACTCCCTGTGTTCTCCTCAAGCCTGGACCCCACCTTTCTTTCCAGACTCTTGACTCCAGCGGCCTGCTTGACATGGATGTCCTGTGGGTCCCTCAGTATTAGAAGGTCCAGTGGGGCTTCTCCATCCTCTGGCCCACACCTCCACCCCAGCTTGCCCTGCCTCACCCTCATGCCCCACAAGCTCTGCAGTCTCTGCACTTGGGCCCAAACTGTGGCATCTCTGCCTCTCCTGTCTCACACCCCATGTGTCAGCAGATGCTGGCCTGCTATCCTCAGAGACTCTGGAAGCTGGCTTTCATTGCCATCGCTGCTGCCATCCTGTCCATGGCTCAGTCTGCTCTCCCTAGTTTGTTGCAGAGGCCTTCTGCTCCTGCTGTGGACTCCTCAGACTTCACAGAGCCCGCGTGGACCCAGGTCCTCACTGTGGCCTTGGAGTCCTGCGGACCCCTCCTCTATTCCCTCCTTTCTCCTAGTTTTCTTTCTTATCCGGCCGTAGGACCTTGGCACGTCTGATGGGCCCTCTTCTCCTGGGTGTCTGTATTGCTTGCTCCTCACGTGGCTCGGCCTCTGAGGCTTTACCCGATTGCCTATTTCAAATCGCCTCCCTGGCTCTCTGATCCCCCCACTGCTATCATCTTCCCGTCTTCTTCTTCTTTCTTGCTCTGTATCTTTCTGACTTACCATATAATTTCCTGACCTCATTTTCCAGCTTCTAGGTCGCTGCTCAGCCTGAGTAGGAGGCAGTCAGTTAATATTCTTGTCTTGGTTTGGGATCTCCCGCCACACCCCCCGAGGTAAGGATTCCAGTGAAAGTGGTTCATCCAGGAGGTGCAGGAAAAGCCAGATGGGGAGTGAGCAGGAGACTTGGAGGGAGGCTTCAGCGAGTCTCGAGGCACAAGGGTCTCAGACTGCCTGGCAGTCGGCCTGGAGGGGCACCGAGGGGCAAGACCAGGGACACGAGGCTTCTGTTGAGGGGGTGTGTGTGACTCTTGGCCAGTACAGAGGCTTCATGGCAGGAGTCAGGCCTTGTTACTCTCATTCCTGTCTTTGGCTGAGATTAGGGAAGTGCCCCCACCTGGGTTTTGCACAGGAGCAGGCTGGTCCTGGAGTGAAAGATGTTGTCCCCTCTTGGCCTTCCCCTGACCCGAGGCTGCTACTCTGTGGGGCTTGGCAGGTCTCCTCTGTGTGTGTGCAGTGTTTGTTTTCACTGAGGTTTTTTTGGTTTTTTGTTCTTTAAGCTTGAGGAATAACTTACACACAGTGAAATGCATTGATCTTTGGTGCACATTTTTTTTTCGGTTTTGACAAATGCATACACATTCATGGCGCCTGCCCCACAGGATGGAGCGTTTCCATCTTCCTTTCCCTGTCAGTCTCACCTCTCAGTGCACCGCAGATCTCCTCGGCGCTTTCCAAAGCTTCACATGACTGAGACCCTCGGGGTGCACGTGCACATCTTTCTGCTTACTTTCCCTCTGCCGAGTATTTTGAGATTATCCCATATGCTGTGCACGCCGAAGCTCCTTCTTTTCATAGGGCACGGGACCCAGGATTCTGCCATTTGGTGCCTGCCCTGCACTCTCCCCTCTCCTCTCCATGACCCCTGGGCTGCATCCGTTTGCCCTGATGACCAAAGCTGCTGCAGACACGGGTAGGCAGGCTTGCTGTGGACACATGCTTTCATCCCTCCTGGGTCCGTTCCTGTGGGAGAGCTGCTGGCTGCAGGGTGGGCGTGTTTCGAAGGTTTTAAGAAACTGCCCCTGGGAGGGGCCTTGTTGCCGCCTGCGGTAAGCAGGTGGGAGTTCTGGTTGCTCATCCCCAGGCCACATTCGGTGTTGTCCTTTCTGCTTCTGCTCCCTGAGTTGGTAAATGCCTTGTAGTAATGTATAAGCCAGGGAGCAGATGTGTTAGACACTGTCAGGCCCATATGCAGTTCTTTCCCTCACTGTTCTAATGAGTTTTTGTTGGTGTGCACAGAGCCCTCTATAAATGTCTACGAGGCTGATTTTGGTGTTTATATTAGCTGACATATATGTTCTTCATAGAAGGTGGAAGCTTGCTATGGGATGATGCAGACATTAGTAGTCTTTGCTGTGCACTGTTGGCAATCCATCCTCAAGTTGTCCGAGTGATTCCACAGTGACTCTGGGAAACCTCTCACTGGAAATGTTCCAATCGAGAGTTCTCATAGCTCATACCCAGCCGCCCATGAAGGGCCATTTGTTCCACTGGAGTTTGCATGACTGCAGCTTGTCTGCTGCTGTGGACTGAATTGTGTCCCCCCCAGATTTATCTGTTGGAGTCTTAACCCCCAATGTGATGGTATCAGGAGGTGGGCTCTCTAGGAAGCGGTTAGATTAGATGAGGTCCTGAGGGTGGGGCCCCACGATGGGTTTAGTGCCCTTGTAAGAAGAGACACTAGAACAGGCTCTCTCTACCATGTGAGGACACAGTGCAAAGGCGGCATCTATAAGCCAGGATTCACCCTCCCCAGGAACCAACTCAATTGGCACCTTGGTCTTGGACTTCATCCTCTGGAACAGTGAGAAATACATGTCTGTTAAGTCCCCAGTCTGGTTTTGTTATGGCTGCCCGAGCTGACCAGGACAGGGGCTAAGGGCAGGCAGGCTGTTCTCATCCCAAGTGCTACCAGGAGGCCCAAAGGGGAAACTGAGGCTGGGAGATACTGCCGGCTTCACCTCTGTCCTGAAATGGTCAGCCCTGGCCACCGTGCAGGTGGGTCTGGAGGTCAGTGGGGCTAGCAGTGCTGGGCCTGACCCCCTGAAGGCCTGTGGCTGTCCTCAGTGGCTATCTCACCCAGTGCCATACCCCCCCAGAAGTGGGTGCTCTGGTCTGTCCTGGCTCCCTCTGTGTCCCCAGCGAAATGAGCGAGAGAATGAGAGCTGAAAGAAACCCCTACCTGGAATAACAGTAGTGAAGCAGCAAGCCCAGTGTTTTTTCGGGACTGGGGTGTGGGATGGCTTGGATTGTAGCGAGGGCTGAGACAGAGGACACGGGCAGGCAGTTCCCGCAGGGTCTTCTGCTCCCTGTGTCCTCAGTCACTGACAGGTTGGGAAGACCTTGGTTGGAAGTGGAAGACGGAAATGGAAGGCGTTAGTGGCTCTGGAGAGCTGCCTGGGAGGTGCCCCCGACTGAGTGGCAGCATAGGGTATGGAGAGAAAGAGGAGATGGGGGTATGTTTATCTGATTTGGAGACTTTATTGTTGACATTTGCTTAATTCCGTCGCTGCTGTTGTCAAGTGTGTATACAGTACATTGCTCTGATTAGCAGTCTTAAATATGCTCTTGGTAAAAGGAAATAGAGTTAGACTCAAGTGTGGAAATTAACCTCAAAGAGAAAATTCTGAAAGCAGATCTCCTCCAGCTGTATCTTATTTTCTGTGAAAGACAGTATAATCCTTATTTGTCTGATAAAGTTCAGACCCTTTCTCACCAACCCAGTTGAGGCTGCATAGCCTAGAGTCGTCAACTCCATAAACCCCGGAGACTGAGGGGGTGGGCTCCCCCTACCCCTATTGTGTGACGCCCAGCAAGCTACTTTTTTTGTTTTTTGAGTTGGAGTCTCACTCTATGACCCACACTGGAGTGCAGCGGCACGCTCCCAGCCACCACATCCTTGACCTGCTGGGCTCTGACAATCCTTCTGCCTCAGCCTTCCAAGTAGCTGGAATTACAGGCACGCGCTACCAGACCCGGCTAATTTTTTATTTTTAATGTAGAGACGAGGTCTTGCCAAGTTGCTTGGCTGGGTCTCGAACCCATGGGCTCAGGCAATCCACTCGCCTCGGCCTCCCAAAGTGCTGGGATTACTTAACTTCTTTGTGCCTCTCCTTCCTGATGATGATGGGCCCCACATCTGAAGGTGATTGTAAGGAATAATGGAGTTATTGAAGTGAGGTGCCTGTGGGTTCTACCTGGCAGGTGGTGCTGTTCAGGAAATGGTAGCTGCTGTTAGAATGTTGAGCCCCTGTGAGCAGTGGGGCACTCAAGGTGCTTGCTGCACTGGGTGACTGCTCCTGTTTCGCCCCTCCAGGCATGCTCTTGGGGCGTGGGGAACACACAGAAGGAAATGTAGCTGACTGTTTATTTCCTTTCTGGATGGGGAAGGCTTTTCCAAGTTCCAAATATAGTTGGACAAATTATAGAGGAAAAGACTGATAGATTTGACTAAATAAAACTGGCAGTTTTTTTTTAAGGTTCTTAAAGTTTAGATGTTATTAAAAGACAGACTGGGAATACATTTTAAAAATGACAACAGGCTACTTTAAAAAAAATTATAAAGAGCTCTTATAAGTGAAAGAGAATATATAAAATTCCAGTAGAAAAATGGTCAAAGGCCTATTTTCAAGATCTAGCCCAACACCATCTATAAGAAATAGCATGTGATGTACATATAGAATTTGAAAGTATTTAAAAAGCCACACTTAAAAAAGCAAGAGAAATAGGTGAAATTAATTTTAATAATATATTTTATTAAACCCAGTATATCCACACGTTATCATTTTAATATGTGATCAGTATGCAAGTGTCAATGGAATAATTCGTCTGTGTCTTGTACTGCCTTTGGAGTCGAGGGTGTTGACAGTCAGCAGCATGTCTCCGTGTGCAGTGGCTGCAGCGCCGCTGTGGATGGTGGGCAAGAAGGCAGGCGGGGGCCAGGGAGCATCTCAGCCACATTCGTTCCTTCTCTCCTGCAACTGAAGCCACAGAGGGAGTTCCCATTCTTTGCCTCTGGGATGCAGAGGGGTGAGTCTAGCCACCCAGTAAGTGATGCCGCATCCCCGGTGCCGCAAAGTCCCTTTTGGAAAGTGTGCGGTGTATACAGCAGGAGCCTCAGACTTGTTCTTCTGACCCCAGCACTCTACTCCTAAATGGAGCTCCACAAATGCACACCCTTATGCACCTGCCCAGCTGTTGTGCCGACGGACTGCTGTGTGCCTCCTGCCCAGCTTCAGGCTGTGAATGGTCTGGTCCATCGAGAGCAGTCGTCCTGTAGCCGTGCAGTCGTGTGTTCCTGAACTTCTACTGGTGTGGGAAAACAGTACCCACTGTAGATATTTGAAGGCAGTTATGTTCTGTCCATATTCGTAGGGCAAGATTGGCTGCAGGGCAACAGGTGATCTGAACATGCGGCTCCTTTTTGTCCTCCACTTTCTAGAAATCTCTGGTTTCCAGGGCCAGTGATGCTGCTGGGGAATGGATGCTTGGTGGCCACCAGACTGCTCGCTGCTTCTCTCCAGCATTGTCTGGACTCCTCTGTGCTGTGGCTGCTCTTCACACTCCACTTTGCAGATGAGAACATTGAGGTTTAAAGAGATGAGGCGGCGTGCTGAGGGTCCACAGCTGAGTGGCCCTCGTGGCAGGATGTGAGCCCCTTACTGCACTCCAGTGCCCATGCTAGCAACTGAGCCGTGGGAACTGGGGAGGAGGCAGGGTCTCCTAGCAGGTGAGTCCTTTCGGGAGGGCAGAGCAAGCTGCTGGTAGAGAGACTCAGGAGCCCATGGATGGACTAGGGGTGTGGTGGGGGAATGACAGAAGTGGTAGGAGCCTCACCTGTTGCAGCTCTTCCACGGGCCTCCCCTGGCTGCTGGACTGAGAAGAACATGGGAGACCTGGGGAGACCCTGGGATGGGAGCTGGACCTCCTCCTCCAGGTGGCAGGTCATCTGCTGTGGTAGGGAGGAGCGGGATAGCTTGGGGCCCCTCAGGGTTTGGCTGGACTGCCAGACAGGGCAGGGCACGCATACCCTACAAGGGGGAGGTGTCAGAGAGGGTTCCTGGCTGCACAGCTGAGAAGTGCTCCGAATGAGAACCTCAGGCAATCCTTGAGCCCAGGAAGGGGAAAGAGACAAAAACGTTTGCTGAGCCCGGGTGGGTCCTACTGAGCAGGTTCGGGAAGGTGCTGACTTGGGTTCTAGGTGGGCCCTATGAAAAGGGAGAACTGGGGAAGGTGGGAGGGAGCTAGGCTGCTGCTGTAGGGCCAGACCATCACTAGGGTGCTGCAAGGGGCCAGGAAGGGAGCTGAGTCAGGGCTTTGTGGGGCCTTTAAGCTGGGCTGAGGGCCCCAGAGACTCCCTTTTCTTCCAAGCATCATGGCCCCTGTGAGCTAGAAATGGCTATCACTGAAAGGAGGCTGTCGTGAAAAGCTGCATGTTGGGCTGGCTCTGTGAAAGAGGCTTCCAGAGGGTGTTCCAGGCATCTTTTGCATGTGCCCATGATGCTGCAGCTGCCTCTGGCACCTCGAACGCTGCGGAAGCCAGGTGAACGCAGGGGCCTCAGCCTCACTTGGCATCTGGTGTGCCTTCAATTTAGTCTTGTTTCCACCTCAGTCAGAAGGGGGATGCTTCTTAAATTAAAATAGATTTGTCCATCTAGAGTTTTTTGTGTTTTGGTTTTTTTTTTGAGTTGGAGACTCCCTCTGTAGTCCAGGCTAGAGTGCAGTGGCATACTCACGGCCACCCCATTGTCGACCTGCTGGGCTTCAGCAATCCTTCAACCTCAGCTTTCCAAGTAGCCAGAACTACAGGTGCATGCTACCATGCCCGGCTAATTTTTTTTTATTTATTGTAGAGATGAGGTCTCACCAAGTTGTCTGGGCTGGTCTTGAACCTGTGGGGTCAGGCAATTCACTCGCCTTGGCCTCCCAAGGTGCAGGGATTATAGCATCTAGAGTTTTTATGTCCCAGAGGGAAAGGTTTTGTTAAAATTGAACCTGGCTCCCTGTTCCTGCTTCCTCCCAGGGCTTCTTTGCTTGGCTGTCCTGTCTAGTCTGAACTGCTTGCCCTGTCTTTGCAGGGAGGCTGTTGCTCGTGGGCAGCGTGGCCTGTGGGTGTGGCAGAGCCCATGGTTTCACAAGAAAACCCCAAACCATGCTTTGGTTTAGACAGCTGGGCCCAGCACCTGTCCCCACAGTGCCCAGGCCCACATAGGGCCAAGGAGAAGCAGCTCCCTATCAGATGAGCTGGCCACGCTGCCTGCCATTGAGGTCATGGAAACTCACACGTCCTGTGTGCAAGCAGTGAGAAGAACATGCCTGCTGCCCACAGCTGGCCACAGCACCCTGGTCGGTCCTATTGGCTGTGCCGGGGCCTGGCCTTCCCAAGGAGATAATATGAATAGGGGTACACAGGAACTGGATCTAGTCAGTCACAAAAGAGTTCCTCCTGGAGCCACAGCACCCATTGCAGCCCCAGCCCAGCCCTGAAGGGGGACTGGAGAGGAGAACCCCCACTCAGGCCAGGGCTGGGCAGAGGGGACTTTAATCAGGTTGTTTTTCAGGCATCCTTGCTGAATAGCAGTTGGCTCTTCCTTTCAAGAATTCCTCTGTACCCCTGTGCTCCTTATCTTGGCATCAGGCTCCCACTGGTGTGGTGTGCAGGATGTAATTCCTTTTTAGGTCACTCAGATACTCCTCTTGGAGGAAGCCTAACAAGGCCTGGATGTTGCTATTTTTAGCACCAACTCTTGGCGGTGCAGAGGGACGTGGCCTGGGCAGGGCCGAGCTGCTTGGTTCCTGGGAACTGAGTGTGGCCGTCTTGACCAGGCCTCCTCTCATGTTAGAAACAGGGGAAGCTGCTTGTTGTTTGGTTGGTTGTACACTAACCCGTGTCTGTTTTTTTTTTTTTTATTCCCTATGCTCTTTCTTGCCAAAATTTCCAATTCACTCTTTTCCTAAATATTTTTCTTGAGTCTTCCTGTGAAACACAGAGTTCAAGAAAGCTCTGATAAAAGAGCCCATGTTTTTATCAGTTGCTTTATTTTTCTTTAAGTTAGAAGCAGCTCCTTTTTTCTGAAGAATTTTGATCAAGAAAATGTACAGCTTTGGGCATACCTTCCCCCACTGTCCCAAGGTGGGCACATGCCAACGTCCTTGTCACACAGGGTGCACACTGCTGAGTAGAAGCTCAGATTTGTTGACAGAGACGTGTGCCATCATGGAGGCCTGTGTCTACCCACAGCCCTGCCTGGTGGCCTGAGAATATTTCTTCCCTGGGTTTGCATTCATGTATGACAGAGGTGTGTTTCCAGCCAGCTGTGACATGAGCACACTGACTGACAGCCTGGAGTGACTTTTCCTATCCATCCTGATGTGCCCCTACTGCTGGGCAAGTTGTTTTGTTGAAGCGATCTTTGTCCAGGATCATTCTGACTCCAGAGCTCTTTCCTTGGCAGGTAGATCCAGCCCTAGGGAGTTGTGTGGCTTCCTGCAGCTCTGTGTGTGGTCCCTTGCCCTGGATGCGGGTGTAGTCCCATGTGTCCACTGTGGCTGTATCTCCCTAGCATCTGCACAGCCGTTGGCATGTGTGGTGATGTCCAACTGATACTAGCTGTCTGGGCCTCACCATGTCCAGCCTATGCTGAAGCTTGATACCAGCATCTCACCTCACGGTGACCATATAAGGAAGGCTCTGGCGGAAGTGGTTGTTCAGAGAGGTGAGGACTCTAGGCATGGTATGGAAGTATGTCCCACCAGGAAGGGACAGAGGAGGTACCAAAGCTGAGTATGCTTCCTGGAAAGCCACGTTTCTGCCCACCATGATCCCAGGCCCTCATTCAGTGGCAAGCTGCAACTGGCCCACACAGTCGTGGGAGCTGACTGTAAAATGTTTAGGAACTAGGGGTCCAGTTGTGAATTGCAACCTTTATTAGAAATCAAATTATATGTCTATAATAAAGTACATTATATTAAAACCAAAAGGTATAAATGCCCCAAACTCATCACTTCCTAGTTATTTTACTGCATTTGTACTGTTATTGATGACCTTGAATATTTGTTTCCGAGTATCTGTATGAGGGAAATACAACGTAACGGTGTGTATGTTACTGGGCACCTTCCCCACCCTACATTCAGTGATGTCATGTCTTAGCCTTGCCCTTGGTAGAGACATTCACACCATGGAAATGGGCTAGTGCTGCAGACCAGGGCTTCCCCCAGGGAGCCTGTGTTGAACACTAGCAGCATACCGCTGCCTGCAAAGTGGGTGGAACAAGTTCTGCCTCACTTGACCAAAGGAAACACCTGTCCCTCAGGGCAATGACCCTGGTTGCCAGCTTATTGGGTCAAGGAAGGACATTGCAACAAAAATATCACCCATCCCCAACTGCTTTTGGTAAGAATGTTAACTATCTTTCTGAATTCTTTTTCAGAATTGCCAGTACCAGTAGTGAGCCATGATGGGTAGTGGTGCTTTTACTCCTGGGCACTGGGATTTATCACTACATCAGTAAAGTGTTTATATTTGCCCCATAAATTTATTACATAGCTTCACTCACTTGCAAAGGAAATAAATACATACATATATATGTGTGTGTGTGTGTGTGTGTGTATATATATATATATAGTTGGACAAAAAAATTTTCAATAGCCTGTCACTAAAAATTATCAACTTCTAATGACCTATTTTGAGTTTCTCATCTTGTGTGGTAATTAAATCTGTTTTAAAGTAAGATCTCTGATGTGTGTGTATCAGTTGGCTCTGGTGATATGACTGCAGATGCCTGTGTGTTGAGTGGATTTGTACTGTCTGAGCCTGGGCACCTTACCTCTACCAGAGCTGGCAAACAAATGTTTTCAAGCTGAATTCTGAAATAGAACACTTAGAGGGTACATTGATACCTCTTTTATTTCTTGCTTTGTCCTTAAGAAACAAAGAAAGATCAGAGACCTAAAAGAAAGTAATTATTTTTCCATCAATCAGACACACTCACTGTGAAGGGCTCTGGTGATAGTTTCTCGCTCCGCTCCAGAGCTCTGGCGGGACCTGGTGCTGGCTCAAGGTGAAGTGTTCTTTAGGTTTCTGGTTTTGTTCCCACCAAGTTAAACAATGAGTGTGTTCAGCAAACTTTTATTATGATAATTTTAAACCTATATGAAAGCAGAAAGGCTGGGCTCTGTGGCTCAGCCTGTAATTCCAATACTTTGGGAGGCCGAGGCGAGTGGATTGTCTGAGCCAGCGGGTTTGAGACCAGCCCAGGCAACTTGGCGAAACCTCATCTCTACAATAAAAACAAAAAGTAGCCGGGGATGGTAGTGCACACCTGTAATTCTGGCTACTTGAAAGGCTGAGGTGCAAGGATCACCGGAGCCCAGCAGATCAACGCTGGGGTGGCTGTGAGTGTGCCACTGCACTCCAACCTGGGTGACAGAGTGAGACTCCAACTCAAAAGAATAAATAAATAAAAGTAAAAGTAGAGAGACTGGTCAAGTGAACCTCAGTACCCATCACCCACATTCAGTGGTTAACTTCATGGCCATCTGTGTTTCAAATATGCCTTCACCTGCTCCTCCCCCACCCCCAATTACTTTGAAGCAAAAACCAGGCAATATAATTTTATTCGTGAATATTTCAGTAAATAAAAACCCCTCACAAAATCATTATTATATTTAAAAGGATTAATAGTAGTTTCATTGTATTGAATAGCCAGTCAGTATTTAATGTTCTCACTTGCCTCATAATTTTTTTACAGTTCATATGTTAAAATTGATATTTTGGTAAAATTAAACATTTTTATAACTTTGAGGTATAATGGGTAAACAGTCAACTTCACATGTATAAAGTACACAGCCTGGGGAGTTCAGACACAGGTCTGTACCTGCGAAGCTGTCACCATGGTCAAGATCGTGACTGTTCCATCATCCCAGAAGGCCCTGGGGCCCCTTTATACCTTCTCATACCCTCTGCCCTGTCACCAGGCTTGCTCCCTGCTACTCCCTACTGATGAGTTTGTGTTTTCTAGAATTTTTTGTAAGACTCAAGTAATATGTATCCTTTTGCTTGTCTGGTTGCTTTCACTCAGTTTGATTTGGGTTACCTGTGGTCAGAGAATAGGCTCTGTGATTTTGATCTTTTAAAATTCATTGAGACTTGTTTTATGGCCCAAGATATGATCTTTCTTGGTGAGTATGTCATGGAAAAGAATGTATACTCTGTATTCTGCAGTCATTGGATGTATTATTTTCTAATGTCAGTTAGATCATGGTGTGTGATTGTGTTATTTTGTGTCTTAACTGATTGGGTGTGTTTGGTCTACATCTATTGCTGAGAGAGGATGTTAAGATCTCCTACAGTGACAATGAAATTGTCTATTTCTATTTCTCCCTTTATTCTGTCAATCTATGCCCAGTGTATTTTGTGTTATCAGCCACATACGCATTTGTAGTTGTGCTGTCTTCCCAAGAATTGGCTCTTTGATCATTATGTAGTGTTCTTCATCACTTAAAGTCTTTTGCCTCGTTATATAGCTACTCCAGCCTTCTTAGGCTTACTGCTGGCATGGGTTATCTTTTTTGTGTATGTTCACTTCAAGTCTGTCTGTGCCTTTATATTGAAAATGTGTCTCCTACAGGCAGCATACCTTGAGTCTTGTTTATTATCCACTCTGTTGCTCTTTCCCTTCTAAGTGGAATATCCAGAGCAGCACTGTCTAGCAGAACTTTCCGATGATAGAAATGTCCACTATGATAGCTGCTGGCCACCTCTGTCTATTAATTGTTTGAAATGTGATTAGTACTATTCAGGAACTAAATTTTTAAACATTTATTTAATTTTCATTTAAATAGTGCGTGTGACTTGTAACTGCCATATTGCACAGTGCCAGTCTAGACTATTAACATCTAATATAAATATTGATACAATTGAATTTAGGCCTACCATATAATACTTTTGTTTGTACACTCTGGTTTTTCTTTCTTTGTTTTCCCTTTTCTACCATCTTTTGGGTTGTTTGGGGGTTTTTTTTGTCATTTCAATTTATCTATTGACTGCCTTTTAAAGTGTGCGTGTGTGTGTGTGTGTGTGTGTGTGTGTGTGTGTGTGTGTGTGTGTATTTTTTAAGCTATTTGGGAGGCTAATGTGGTAGAGATTTCTTGAGGCCAGTAGTTCCAGACCAACTTGGGTAACATAGTGAGACCCTGTCTCTGAAGAAAAAAAGAGAGGAAAAAAAGTCAGGCATAGTGGCGCACGCACGCGCGCGCGCACACACACGCACACACCCACCCACCCACACCCCTGTAGTCCCAGCTACTCAGGAGGCTGAGGCAGAATTTGGTTGAGGCTGCAGTGGGCTGTGATTGTGCCACTGTATTCCCACTTAGGCAACGTATTATATCTATATACACAGAAAAAAATTAGTAGATAATATTATAATTGTTGCTTTACTGGATAAAGAAAATGTGATGTCTATATACCCACACACAATGTAATACTATTTAGCCCCAAAAAAGAATGAAATTATGTCTTTTGCAGCAACATGACTGTTATCCTAAGTGAAATAACTCAGAAGTAGAAAGGCACATGCTGCATGTTCTCAGTTACTAAGAGGGAACTAAGTAATGTGTAGACATGGACAGAGATTGTGGAACAATAGAGACTGGGAAGGATGGGGTAGTGAGAGGTGGGTAAGGGATGAGAAATTACTTAGTGGGTACATTATTTGGGTGATGATTACACTAAAAAACCCAGACTTCACCACGAGGCAATATATCCATGTAAAACAGCTATACTTGTAGCTCTTAAATTTATACAAATTAAAAAAAGCAAATAAATGAGTGGTCAGAAGACTACATACCTCCTCCCCCCAGCTAAACCCAGCCTGCTGCCTGTTTGTAGAAATAAAGTTTTACTGGCACACAGCCATGCCCATTTGTTTCTGTACCCTCTGTGACTGCTTTTGTGCTATTCCAGCAGAGTTGTTATGACAAGCACCAAATGGCCTTGCAAAGCATTGCTTATTTATGGAAAAAAAAAAAAAAAAAAACAGCCCTGCTTTAGGGCTGCTTTAGTGGATTCCTCTGAAAGGGCTGATGGGGATAGAATTTCCTAAATTTTTGCATGTCAAAAACTGTTTTTCTGTAGCTTTGGAATTTGAGGGAACATTGAATACACGGTTCTTGGTTTATACTTTATTTTATTGAGATTTTTTTCAATGCTATTTTATTGCTGTTTTAATAGTATGTTTGTTTTAAAAACTTGATGCCAGTCTAATTTTAAAAATTTTTGTTGTTAATTGATCATTTTACTTGGAAGCCTTGAGGATTTGATTAGATTTTTATCTTTTTCTTTGAAATCTAAAGTTTTCCTAGGATATGTCTTGGAGTGGATTGTTTTGGATTAGTTTTTTCAGGTAAGTCTTTCAATGTGTGAGCTCACATTAAAATTGAAAAGTACTTAGAGTATAATTTTAAACTTTAGGTTGTTACATTGTTGGTTTTTCTTCTTCAGGGTCCCTAGTTATAAAAATATTGTTCCTTCTTTGCCTGTATTCCATCTTCACTTCTTTCATTCCTATTCTTTTTTCATGATGTTATTCCCATTTTCTTGACTGATTTTTCTGGCTTTAATGCCCGTTTTGAGTTTTCTTTTAGTTGATTCTCCCCTGTGCTCTTTGTAATCTATCCTTCTTTTCTGTTATTATTTAGTCTTTTTCTTCCATCTCCCTCCTAAGTTAATGAGCACCCTTCATTTGTTTCTCTCTCTCTGTCTCTCTCTCTCTCTCTGGTTCATCCTATTTTAATTTTGTGTTTCTGATTCCAAGTGATTTTTCATATGCTCAAATGCTTGTTTGAGAATATCTAATTTTGTTTGCAACATAGACTTACATTTTATTCTGCTTCATAGTGGTTTTTCTTGGGTGGGGAACATTCTCTGCAGTTGATAATGTGTAAAATTTTTTTGTCTCTTTTTTTAACAGTATTTTTGTAGGGACTTACTGAACTTTTGTTCATTCTCATTTTGTTCATTCTTAATGGTCTGCGGGTGTTTATAAGATTCTTAGTTTAATAGCACCCTCTTCTGTCAGTGTTGCAAAGTCCAGGTACATGAGCTGGGTTAGTAGGTTTGGTTAGGTAACGATGGGGAGTTTTTAGTTCTCTAATTCTATGATTCTTTTTCTTGCATGTCCCTGTTTTTCTTATTTTTCTTTCTTTCTTGTTTGCTACTCAGTTGCTCAGGGTTTCTTCTTCTTTTTAACTTTTTTCTCTTCTCTGTAAGTGGCGACCCAAATAGTGCCCTTTTAAAGTGTGTCTGTCCTTTTAAATTATGCTTGCCCACCTTAAATTGCATATACCTTGAAATCTCTTCCTTGTAGACTGTACACTGATGTGCTTGGATGCTCTCCTAGTATTTTCAGATTTCAGGCTTTCTGGCTGTATTTTAAACTCTGCTGTAGGCTTCTTCTCTGGTGTTGGTCTCCCAGTTGTTCTTGGTTGTCCTTTGTGCATCAAAAGCCTTGCATCAGGCTGCAAGTGGGGCGAGGGCCTGAGAGGTCACATTAGGGAGTCCGTGTTTTTCCCTCTTTTGATTTGCAGTTATTTTGTAGCTTCTGTATTCTCTTCAAACTGTGCTGAGGCTGTGGTTTAGGCTGTCCTCTATAGATAATATATATTGCATTATGTAGTTTATACATTATATACATTATGTGTTATATGTTTAAATGTATATATAAAATATGTGTATATATAATTTGGAGAGCAAATTTTTGTGATTAGGTTATCTTCAGCTGCCATAGGCGCTTAGAAGAAAAAAATTAAGATTTTATTTTATTTTGCTATTTTTTTAGAGTCAGGGTCTCACTTTGTGGCTCAGGCTGGAATACAGTGGCACAATCAGAGGTCACTACAGCCTCAGACTCTGGACTCAAGTGATCCTCCTGCCTCAGTCTCCTGAGTAGCTGAGACTATAGACTTGCACCACTGTGCCTGGCTACTTTTTAAAATTTTTTGTAGAGATGGGTGTCTCACTATGTTGCCCAGGCTGGTCTTGAACTCCTAGACTCAAGTGATCCTATCTCCTCCTGTGCTGGGATTACAGGCATGAGTTACCATGCCTGGTCAAAAATAATATTTCTTATATACTCAGACACTTGCTATTTCTGCTTTTTCTTCATTTTTGAAGCTCTAAGCTGCCTGCTGGTATCTCCAACTTTGAGAACTGCCTTTAGTATTCAGCAGATTTGGAGGTAAAACATGCTCTTAGTTTTCTTTTACATGAAAATGTTTTTATCTAACCTTCATTTCTGAAGGATATTTTCAATAGATATTGACTTCTGGGTAGATTTTTTTTCTTTTCGCACTTTAAAGTCATCGTTCCACAGTCTTTTGGCTTCTCAGTTTTCTGATAAGAAATCCATGGTAATGCCAGTTGTCCTATATGTGTGGTTACTTTTCTCTAGTTGGTTCCAGATTTTTCTATGGCTTTTTTTCATCAGTTTGGTTATAATGTATCTAGATATAATTTTCTTTGAATTTATCTTGTTAGACATTAACTGAGGTTCTAGGATCTGTAAACTGATGTCTTCCACCAAATTGGGGAAATTTTGGCCATTGTCCTTTCAGTTATTTTTCATCTGCACCAATCTTTTTCTTTCTCCTCTCCTCTGATATTTCATTTAGACTTATGTTAGACCTTCTGACGTTTTTCTGTAGACCCCTGGAGTTCTGGTTGCTTTTGCTAAGCCTTTCTCCTGTTCTGTGGTTTCAGTAATTTATATTGACCTATCTTCAAATTCACTGACTTTTTCCCCGTCATCTTCATTTTTACCATCGAATCCTTCCGATCACTTATTTTGAGATATTTTGTACTTTTTCAGTTTTTAAAATTTATGCTTGTTTCTCTTTTATAGTTTCTATCTCTCTGTTGAGATTTTCAATTTTTAAGATTTATTTCAAAAGTATTTACTTTTACCTGATGGAGCAGAGTTACAGTTGTTGCTCTAAAACCTTTCTCTGATAGGCCCAGCATACATGCCATTTTGGTGTTGGTATCTGTTCATTGTTCTTTCTATTTTAAATGGGTCACACTTTACAGATCCTGTAGTCATTGTAAATGTTATATTGTGTGGACTCTGGATTTTCTTACAGTTCTTGCTAATAGGCTTTCACCCTGATTAGGTTCCGACCATAAGCTCAGTCTCTCCCTGAGGGTGGTGGGTCAAAGCTCCCCTTAGTTCTAAAGCCTTTGCTGTGCTGGCATGGGTGTGTCCCGCATACGCATGTTTCAGGGTTATACTGAGACTTGAGTGGGTTAATGCACAGACTTAGGGGACCCGTTTTCCCAGCTCTCTCCTCCAAGCAGGCCGCCTCTCAGTCCAGCCTGCCCAGACTCCTTTCTGTTGTTCTTCTGGCCAGAAAGAGGGTGCGTTTCTTCTGGAGTTGGTGCCTTGTGCCCTCTGCTCCTCCTGTGTGTGTGGCCTAGCCTTGGGCCACGCCCTTAGGGGGAGAGGGATAGGAGGCTTGCCCTGTCTGCCACTTCTCCAGGTTTCTAGTCCCTGCGTGTTTGTTGCCTCTTCTCATTTATTTCTCAGTGTCCTCAGATGGTTGTGCTCTGTTTACAGTTTCTAGCTGTCCCCTGGGGAGAGATGGGTTCCAGGACCGCCCGCTCCCGGGCCAAAACCGGAGCTCCCATGGGCAGGTGTGTCAGTGTCTTGGCATTGGTCCCTTCTTCTATGCATTTCTTCGTTTTTCTTGCCCTCCCTCTCCTTTGCTTTGTCTCCCTTTACCTGCATTCTGTCTGCGGAAGAAATCCAGTGTTTTCCCCACGCAGTTTTCCCAGGCTTGTTGCTGGCTGTAGCCTGGTGGTAGCCCTTACCGTGTTCGCAGTCTCCTTGCCTCCTGTGATTGGTGTTCCGTATCAGTTTTGGGTTCAGTGCTTTCACCAGAATCCTTTGTGCTCTTATAGACTTCTATCAGGAGGCATGTTCTCTCTTGATCGATCTGTCAGCGTCTCTTTTGTGGTGCTTATTAGCAGCCACTTTCATTGTCATTGTCTAGGTCCATTATGTCATTCAGGATTATAAAATGGTTATGTTCTAATTCTACCATTTCTTCTTTACTTATCAACTGGAATGTTTTTGTACAGAGTAACTTGCCCTCCTTGCTTGTTTTTCCAGTGATAGATTGTCTAAGGCAGGATAAATTCTTGCTTCATTCACTTTTATTTACCAGTTTTCCAAATAAAGGCTTAGTTCAACATAATGTTCTCATTTCAAGATGACCAATATGTGGAGGTTTTAATATTATTATGTACTTACAGATATAAACTTTTTTGTTTTAATCCATTCTAGACCATAGTAGCTTATTCTAGATGGAGTTTATAATACCAGGTGAAGTTACACTTCCTGATATATAATTAATCCATCTATTGGGTAGATATAACCGGAATGGCTTCTTTCCCCTTCATATATTCCTGAGAAGGTTAAATCATGTCTTTGCTGAGTGAGATTACCTGGTGCCAGAGCATGGGGTTTCCAAACCTGGCCTTTCATCATAAGCTACCTGTATTGGTTATAAACTTCCCTCCAGTCTATTTAAGGAAAGCTTTGTGAGGAGCCTTTTGATGTAAATGAAACGTGAGCTTGGAGACTCTTTGATTTGTGGGTGTAGAGACATGATAGCATCAATTGCTGTCATTCAGTGCTGTGGTCTTTTCCATAATAATTCATTATTTTTCTTCTGAGATTTTTCATGGTAAAGATCTTGTCATTTTGATAACAGTTTTCAAAGGAAATGTGAAACTTGATCTGTTTAGGTTACGTTTCTGGGTAACCTTTTTTAAAATGTGCTGAAACATTACTCTTTTTCTTATGCATCATTTTGTGCTTTTGAAATGTCCTTTCACCTTAGCTTTTTGTATTTAGGTGGCACCTGAGGGCATCACCACCTAGTCAGGGAGGTCCAGGGCACACTCAGGGTGTGGGGAGCAGTGGCAGGACGCCCAGCCTGGATGAGTACCCAGGTTTCAGGGCTCACAGTCTAGTGGGAGGGACTGTGAAGGGCTTTCCGTGACCAGAGGAAAAGCCGAGAGTCCAGTGGGCGATGGTCTAGGGACAGCCTGGAGCTAAGAGTATGTGGGGGAGCGAATGAGGGTCAGCATTTTTGGTGGGGGTGGTAGCCCCGGGCTGAAGGTGAACTAATGTGTTGTGCTGTGCTGGGTACCGAGTCAGGTAGACTGAGGACGAGTTCTTAGAGGTTCTGATATTCTCAGTTCTTCTCCATGTGGCACACCGGCCAGTCCCCATTAGTGTTAGGGCTGTTTCTCGTGCTTCTGGTTTTCTGTGGCCCCCCTGATGTGGTGGTGACTTCTACACGCATATATCTGCAAACCAGCTCAGCTGCAGTTCCTTCACCACTTTATTTGTTTGAGGTGATACCCTGTGTATTGCTAGTAAAATCTAGTTGTTCCCAGGTCATTGAAATCCAAGGGTGCTTCCATGTGATGATGTTTGTTTAAAGAGTGGCGTGGCCTTGTAACTTCCTCTCCTCCTCCATCACATCAGTGGGCAGAGGGTCCCTTCTGTCTGCTGATGTCTGGCCTCCACTGCAGGGGCTCTGCTAGGAGCACAGCCATTTAATATACTCTTGCTTCTGAGGAAACCAAGCCATTCTTGTTTGAATTAATGGGACCCTCTGCAATGGCTGCATGAAAGTGTGTACTTAGGGCTCCTGATACAGTTTTCCATGTAGACGGAAGTCACGTGTTAAGATGCAGACCCATTGATGTTCAGTGGTAATTTATCATGTTATAACTATCCATAATCTTGCTTTTCATAGTCACATGCTTGAAATCTTGCCAACTTGGGGAAACAGTGCACAGGGCAACTCCAAAAACCTGGGATTTATTTTTACAAAATTGTGTGTTTATTTTTACATGTTTAAACTTCAGTCACCTTCAGAGTACTCTCCGTTTGATGCAGTACACCTATTGAGACACTTTTTCCACTGCCCAAAACAGTTTTTGAACTCATCAGTTTTGAGGCCTTTTAGTGTTTTTCTGTTTCACCTCCTCCGTATAGGCAGAACATTTCCCTTTGAGGACTGTTTTCATCCGGAGAAGCACAAAAAGTTGCTTGGGTGGGATCTGGTGAAGAAGGAGGTTGGGGCACAAGAGTCATACCGTTTTTGGTCAAAAACTGCTGACCACTGAGCACAGCGTGGGCAAGTACGTTGTCACGGTGGAAGAACCAGTCACTCGCTTGCCACAACTCAGGATATTTCTTTTGCAGATCATGATGCAACCTTTTCAAAACTTACAGATAAAAACTTTGGTTGGCCATTTAATTTCAAGGGTACTGCAAGGGGCCCGCCCTCCAAAAGAAAATTCTGGGGTTTTTGGGTTCCCCACTCGTATTTATGTTGTTGATACAGTTCAACTCATGTTGAGTCCATTAGAAAGTAAGTATTGTTGAGCAATTGTGTAGGAGATGTGGAATTTAAACAAACATGCCAAGAGGAGTTGTTTGTTTGGGTCAGTTATCTAAACTTACAACCCATCAAAGTTTAGTTTCAGATACTATTAATTTAATTTGGAAAATCTTTGGTTTGCCAGTGAAAACCTATTAAGTACGGGTTTTTTTCCCCCCAAGAAGTATGATTTAGTCAGGGTGAAGTATGTAGAAAGAATTCAACTATTAAAGACATGGCTGCTCCTGGCTGCAGGTCTGTCATGACCGTGAGGTTGATGTGTTGGCCAGACTGTGTTCTCTGAAGGCTGCCCAGCGGGGCTGAAGAACCCATTGCCTTGGCAGCTTATTCACCCACCTGGCAAATCCATGTGGGCTTTGAATGGAGGCCTCAGGTCCTCCAGAATGACAGCATGGATCTAGCAAGGGGTCTTGTGTGCAGCCCCAAGAGGAATTGAGGCTGCGTGCTGTGTGGTGTGGTGCAGTCCCCAGACCCCACAATGAGGCTGGAGCCCCCAGCATGTGGTTGTGAGGCTTGGGAAGGAGCTGAGATCTCACTGGCCCTGGGAACCTCAGGGACACGCAGACTTCCTGAGTCTGGCTTCCTTGCAGTGAGGGTCCCAGATGGAGCATCTGGTGCTGGTGTTCTGAGTGTGTCTGGAGGCTGCTGTGCTCACTTGATGCTTTGTCCAGTTGACCCCTGCACCTACAGCAGAGCTGGCTCCAGCTCCTGGCATTGCGTGTGTAGCAGGCCCAGGTGGGAGGTGTCAGGTGGGCTCTGCATGAGTCCAGGGTTGGGCTTCATTCCCAGCAGGCTTAGCTCTGCAGAGCTGGACTCATGGGGTGCAGCTGAAGTGGTGGCCAAAGCTGGACCCCTGAAAATGGAATCTTAACTCTAAGAGAGCTCAGCGGGTAGAACGCTGGCAGTGGGGAAAGCAGTGATTCTTAGTGGAGACAGATTTAGGGGCAGAGTCTTGGGGATGGCAGTCAAGTACATAAATCACACTGAGCATGAGCAGAGTGGCAGAAAAGCCCAGGGGTCAGAGCAAGGAGCAGTCAGCCTTCAGTAGCTGATGGTAGGGTCCCAGCAGGTATGTGTTAGCTCATCATGTCAACACCTGCAAGAGGGCCCTCGGGCTCTGTCTCCTTTGTTCCTCCCAACAGGTCCTTGACTCTGCACTGTGGATATCTCCATTTTACAGAGAGGGAATGAGGCTGAGGGCCTGCAATACACACGGGACATCACGACAGGGACTGTGCTACTCAGAAACAATGAACTGCACTGAAGGCAGGGATGACAATGAGGTCTGTGGCTACAGTCCTGGAAGGCTGCGGGAGTGCAGCACGTGTGATGGGGGGCAGTTGAGGGGGCAGAACTCTGCCTGGCCCGGGGAGCACATGGACATTTACGTGAGCTCTCCATGCTCTGTTGATGGGCATGGGCCGGAGAGCTGTTATCTCAGCACTGGTGGGGAAGGGAATGGCACCTCTGTGGGCCCTGTCCCCACTCTGGTGTGGCAGACTCCCTGAGCTGAGGGCTGATGGCTTGGGCCAAGCCCCCGACTGCCTTCTCCTCAAAGTGACCAGTGACTAGGGCACACCTCACAGGCACAGCTCATGGCCTGGCAGAAGGGCTGGGCCAGTCTTTGGTGGCCCACAGTGCCTCCAGCCACTGTTTCCTCTTGTATTCGTTGTGACCAAGAAGACAGGTAGAGGTTGTTTTTTTCCAGGTGGAGCATTGCACAGGTTCTCCCTGGTCAGGGCCTGGGTGGCCAGCCCTTGGCAGGGTAGAGGACATGCATGGTGGCCGGATAGAGGCAACACGACCTCTTCTGCGTTCTGGAGACACTTGGGCAGATCTGGAGCCCACCCCGCCCTCCTCCACCTTGGAACGCCCAAGTGTACACAGTTTTGCCTCCAGGAGAGGCCTGGTGACACTCAGACCGCTGGTGCTGGAGGGTTGTCCGTTCTGAGGATGTTGTTTTGAGCACAGCGCAAGTGGACAGGCTGGTTCTTTGGGAAGAACATTTGGCCATCCGCTGGGAGAGGTACAGCAGCCTGGACGCGAGGGCGTGGGGCTGTCTGGCCTCATGAGTGCTGGGGCAGCCTGTGCCCGTGCTCAGCGTGGGAGAGCCGTGCCAGGAGGTGCATGGCTAGAGCCCAGGCTCTGCCTTGCTGGGTGTCCACCTGCTTAGCGGTACCCCAGGACCGTGGCAAGCTGTTGGGCTCTTGGGAGGCGGGAAGTGCCTGTAGGTCTGCTGTCCCCTAGTGAGCCCCTTCCATGTTCCCGAGCCCAGCACAGACGCGACTGACTCCTTCCCTGCGCCTGCCTTCTCCCCCTCCCCCTAGGATGCTCCCTGACTAGGCTAGCTCCTCCAGTAGCGCTGGGGCCCTGCCTCTCAACGTCTGACAGTGGGCCCTTGCTTGGGCTTACCCCTGTGAGGTGCTGCCCCCCCAGGCTCAGGAGAGTGGGCCAGCGAGTGCCTTGCCTCCTCCTGCTCAAGGGACGTGTGGTTACCCTGGCTGCTTGCATGTGCCCCACCTAAGTTTGGCTGCTGGGAAAGACATGGTCTTTGTCCAGGTTATGTGGCCATCGGGGCTGTCCGGAGCAGTGAGGTATAGAGCACGGGAAGGCAGCTGGACAGTGCTCCGAGAATTCTCATCCTTGAGTCCTCATAGAACTTCTTGATAGAAGTCACTATCAAGAAGCTGTGTCAACAGGGATACTTATTCTGCTGCTCTTTAGCTATGAAAGTTTAGAAAGTTTAGAAAAGATTCAGCATGCTCCAGTGGGGATTAGTAAGTCAGAATCCTTGCTGGAGATCTCAGAGAGGCATACTCAGAGGGACGCAGGAAGCTGGATGGCAGTACAGCATGGGGTAGGGTGGGGCGGGTAGACCAGTGACTGTGATGCCAGGCTCAGGTTCCCGCCTTGCCACTTAGTGGCTGTGTGATCGGGCAAGTTGTTGCCGTGTGCCAGTGCCTGCCTATGCTATAGATAGGATGGCAAAGCACCTACCTCATACACACACTAACATGTGCACATGTACACATGCAAACAGACATGCACATGTGTACACACATGCATATGTATCCTTGTGTACACACGCATGCTCACATGCGTCTTCACATGTTCACGCACACATATGCACACACACTTACACATACACACGTACACATGTGCTTACACATGCTCATGTACACATTCATGTAGTGCACATGTGCACACACAATGCACACACATGCTGATACATGCTCGTGCACACACACATGCACACGTGCCTGCCCACACTTGCACCCTAGTTAAGGGACATACCCAGGTGTTAATGGTGGCTGTCTTGTGAGATTATTACTTGTTTACCTTAGTACTTTTCAGGTGCTCTGCAATCAATGTGTATTTTTTTTTTTTTTTTAGTTGGAGTCTCACTCTGTTGCCCAGGCTGGAGTGCAGTGGCACACTCACGGTCACCCCAGCGTCAACCTGCTGGGCTCTGGCGAGCCTTCCACCTCAGCCTTCCTAGCAGCCGGAACCACAGGCATGCTACCACACCTGGATAATTTTTTTGATTTATTGTAGAGATGAGGACTTGTCAAGTTGCCTGGGCTGATCTTGAACTCACAGGTTCAGGCAATTCACTCGCCTCGTATTTTTTATAATTGGAAAACATGCCCCTAGATTATTAAAGGTTCTAAGAAATCCTGAGTCTTTTCTGAGGGATTTATAGTAACGGGAAAATGGAAGACCCCAGAAGAAAAAATACCTGGAAGCACAGAGGTGAGGTGATTCCCAGAATCTTATCAAAAGAACCCCTGGCAACAGGTGTGTGGCCCTCGTCCCTGCCACCCTGCCGGCCCCTGTGGTGCCCAGGTTTTGGGGCACACGGAAGAGACAGCGTGGTGCCTGGCTCTAGTGTCCCTGACTGTTTGCTTCTTTCTCCCCAGGTTGTACACACACACAAGCCGCACTTCATGGCCTTGCACTGTCAGGAGTTTGGAGGAAAGAACTACGAGGCCTCCATGTCCCACGTGGACAAGTTCGTCAAGTAAGTCCGGGCAGGTGTCCATGTGTTCCTGCTTCCCTGAGGGCTGTGGGGTGCCAGCAAGGGGCTTGTGCAGACAATGTGCTCCTGACCTTCACCATGTGGGACTTGCCTGTGGGTTGCCTTGGCTGAGCTCGTTTTCCAGAGACAGAAGGAGTGGCCCGGACATGTGGCCATCTGCTCCCTCAGGCCCTGGGGTGGGGGCACAAAGCTGCCGAGTGCCAAGTGACAGCCACTTACCTCCAGAAGGGGTGAGGGTCTGCTTCCTCAGGCCAGGGACGCCAGCCCCAGAGGCTGGGCGGAGCAGTCCCTGTCAGTGTGAGCTCGAGGCTGCACAACGCAACTGTGGCCAGCTGTGGTGGACAACAGACAGGATAAACTTCTGCCCAGCAGCATTTGTCCTAGGGAGCTCAGGCCAAGCCTTAGTTATCTGTGGAGGTGAAATCTCCGTAATTTAGAAGGAGGTGCCATCCGTGTTGTCCCGATGTACATATTCTGTAGCTCCCGAGAGGGCAGGCCCCCCTGGATCTTGCTTGGAAAGAGGGGCACTGTGGCCTCAGGGTGGTGCTTGGGGTGGACGTGTTGGGCCAGGAGCAGGCAAGCAACTCCGCCTGGAGTGCCTCATCCAGAATGGGGATCCCTGTCAGACCATCGATGCCAGTGACTACCAGAGGGTCCTCCTTCCTCCTGTTTGGCCTTCAAGCTAAGGGCCGTGGGAAGCCCTCATCTGCTCCCAGGCACTGTTGCCCCCATTCTGCCTTCACCCGCGGGATCTTACATTTGGAAGCTTCCTGGTTGTGACCAGACGCACCAGAGAGTGAAGAGGGAGAACAAACATTTTTGCCAGGGGTTTCCAAATTGTAAATGTGCTTTTCAATGGGAAAATGGATGGCGATTCTGGAAGAATAGAAGAACCTCATCAGGACTGCATTTGGTCTTCTCTATTCTTCCTGGGACATGGCTTTAAAGGAAATCATTTAAAAGGTCACAACTGTGAACATAGCTGATTTATCAGAAGTTCTCAAGAAGAAACATTGATGCTGACATGCTTGGAGCCATCCTTGAGTCGGAGGTGACTTCTCCGAAGGCTGCAGTCCCAATGGCCCTGGTGCTGCCCGGGATTGGGTTCTGAGCACCTGGCCCTTGGCCTCAGTTCACTCCCCTGTAGGTGCTGTCCTGAGGGTCTCTGGTGGCCATGCCAGCTCCAGTCCTTGGCTGCCCCTTACCCCCCCAGTCTGCAGCTGGCATGAGTTTGAGGAGAGGAGCAGTCAGTGCTGCCCCCAGTTGCTCAACCCTGCCTGCTGATGAGGACTGTCCTGTCTGCAGAGGGACACTGGGGCCAACTCATTCACAACTGGGAGTGTCTCCCACATGGTATGTGACTGATGGAATGCCATTGAAATATTCCTGTGAAGGACTGCTTGGCGTTGCTTCCCAGAGGGTGAGAGGATACCATGTGTACCTCCTGTGGCTGGACCCGGCCTCTCCTGACCCGCTCTCGCAGGCCTGCGTGGGCCTGCATGGAGCTACATTCAGGCTTGTGGTTCTGGCCTTGGCCAGGCAGCCTGGACTGAGAGCTGGATTCTGCAGTGTGGGTGGAGCTGAGAGGCAGCCTCAGCCTCTCTGCTAAGCTCGTTCCCCTGTGTCAGGGGCTCCTGCTGAAGGTGGGCAGGGACAAGGTGGGAGGTTCCTGGCGATGCCACCCAGGCTGTAGGCTCTCCTGGGGGAGCTGCTGGAGCCATGCTTGGGAGCAACAGGACAAGCTCCTGGCCTGGCTAAGGGTTTGGCTCTCTGCGGATTTCCCTCCTGCTTGGACTGCCTGCCCCCTTCTGCCCGGGCGGCCTCTCTGAGCACACAGCCCTCCAGGTGACACAGTTAGCGCCAGGACTCCCTGAATGTGTGTCCATGGTTGGCCTGCTATGGGGATGTTGATGGCTGGTTTTGTCCACAGTCTGAGGTGCCTGGGCCACATCTGGGTTTTGGTTGGAGTCTGGGTCTTGTGCAAGAGTGGAGCTGGGAAATGCTTTGTTAGCTACAGATACAGATATAGATACCTGAGGCCACTTGATCTCAGGTAGAAGCCCGACATTGCCTGTGTTCACACTGACAGTGACAGGCACTCTCCCTGCAGGTATTCTGAAATACCTTCTGGACAGAGCAGAGGCAGCATGTACTGGGGCCAGGGTCATCTTGCACAGAGCCTCCAGCAACCTGGCCCCGGGTGGGAAGTGCTGCAGAGCAGAGTCAGCCTGGCCTGCGTGGTACCAGCCCACCAGAGCAGTGCACAGGGCTTTCCACCTGCACTGTCACAACGCACTCACCCAGAACAGCTGGGAACTGGAGCTGCTTTCTTCAGTGAAAGTTCACAAGACATGTTTCTTCAGACAAGAAAACCCCAACTATGATCTGTTGATCTGTTTGAACACATATGAATAGATCACATTGTACTGTTCCATTTGTGTATTATAAAGTTGCTATAGCTAAAGTCTGATTCCCTCTCCCACTACTACTCATTTCTGGTACCCAGCTAACAGAAAAGAACATATGGCCCAGAAAGTAATTGGTACCTCTACATTGTGAAGTACATTGCTACTGTGGGTATGTGCTTCCTAAAATACAGTCTCAGAGTAACTTGTATCTCATATGTTGGGTAAAGGAAATGTTTAGAAGATCCTTATGTAGAGGAGGTATCAGTTATAACTCTTGCCCCTCTAGTCTTCAGGAATCTCATTGATGGTGATGACAAAAACTCGAGGTTACTAGGAATACAGGAAGTCTTTAAAGAGTTGATGAAAATGTGTATTACAAAAAAACTGTACATGGATTTCTTTTTTTCCCCACCAAAATAAATGTGTACTATCTTGTTGTAACATGTCTGTAGTGGATCTGGTTTGAGTCACTAAGCAGGATATTGGTTTAAAAAGAGCCCCTTTCAGAGCCACATGAATTCTCCTAAAATTTAAGCAAGAACAAACAACAAGTGTATGATGACACTTGGGTGCAAGAATGGTGAAATCATTTATGCTTTACGGAAAGTTTATGGGAACTATGCCCCAAAGAAATCAGCAGTTTACAGGTGAATAACTCACTTTGAGAAAGCTGAGATGATGTTGAAGGTGGCGCTCAATAGCAGCAGACCATACACATCCGTTTCTGAGGAAAATAATTCATCTGGTTTGCTCCCTAATTGAGAAACGTTTATAATTAACAGCAGAAATAATAGCCAACACCACAGACATCTCAACTGGTTCATCTCACACAATTAGGACTAGAAAATTAAAGTTGAGCAGACTTTCCACTTAGCTGATGTCAAAACCGTCGTGCCCAGATCAGCTGCAGATGAGCAGAGCTTTCAATGGGAATTTTAAACAGGGGGATCAAGATTCTGAAGCATTTCCTCAAAGAACTGTAACAGGAGACGGAACATGGCTTCACCAGAATGATCCTGAAGCACAAGCACAAGCAATGACTACCGGAGGTGGGAGTGGTCCAGTCAAAGGAAAAGCAGACCAGTCAAGGGCAAAGGCCATGGCAACAGTTTTTGGCATGCCGAGGCATTTTGTTTGTTTGCTTTCTGGAGGGCCAAAGCATGGTAACATCTGCTTATTATGAGAGTATTTTGAGAAAGTGAGCCATGGCTGTTGCGGAAGAACATTCGAGAAGGCTTCGCCAGAGTCTTTCCCGCCATTTTCATGCTCCTGCTCATTCCTCTCATCAAACAAGGACAGATTTGCAAGAGTTTCAGTGAAAATTGGTAGACATCCACGTTATAGCCCCAGTTTGGCTCTTCTGACTTATTTTTGTTTACTAATCTTAAAAAATCTGTAAAAAGCACCCATTTCCCCTCAGTTAAAAAAGTAAAAAAGACAGCATTGACATGGTTAGATTCCTAGGACCCTCAGTTCGTTAGGGGTGCACTAAATGGCTGGTGTAGCCATTTGTGAAACTGTCTCCAACTTCATGGAGCTTATGTTGAGAAATAAAGTTTATATTTTTCTTTTTATTCCATTTTCCCACAAAGTTTTAGAAGTCTCCTCATAAATGTAGTAAAAAATATTTTGTTATTTAATTATTCTATATAAATATAATACAAATGAAAAATAAAAATGTATAAGACTTTTGGGTAAAACAGCTGCAGAGTGTTATTGAAGACCATTTTGGTGGATGGTGTTTTCCCACAGGGGCCACACAATAAAGCCCATCCTCTGTGTCCCCGATATTAGGGCACTGACACGTGTTGTGGGGGCCTCTTGTCCCCTCCCCTGGACTTCAGATGTGGCTTGACTTTCTCACAGCATGCAACCCTTCTATGACCAGCCTCACAAGTCATGAAACTTCACTTCGCGCTTCGTTGGTTGAAACAGTCACAGGGCGTCTGGATCCATACATAGTAGCTAATCCCTCTCAGCCTGGTGCCACCATGAGCATGAGCCTTCAGATGGTCCAACCTTTGTCAGTTCAGCCACCTAGTCCTCACTGTCCTGGTACTGGGTGTCATGCAGTGACAGAAGCCCTTCGTGTTGAAGTCCCAACACACAAGGTCCTCAAGTATAACAAAGGGGTGATTTTCAGCTGCTAAAAACAGCTGCCACATTTCCCCCAAATAATCCAAAATCTTCTGAAATCTTTTTCTTGGCATTTTTTCCGAATACTCAACAAACTAATAATAAAATTACTGTAGAAAAGTAAAAAGTCAAGAGTAGCTAAAATAATTCTGAAGAAAAACAAGATGAGTGTTTTGTGTTTTTTTTGAGTTCGAGTCACTCTGTTACCCAGGCTGGAGGGCAGTGGCACACTCACAGCCACCTTGGCATCGACCTACTAGGCTCTAGTGATCCTTCTGGCTCAGCCTTCCAAATAGCAGGAACTACAGGCACATGCTATTACGCCCAGCTAATTTTTGATTTATTGTAGAGATGAGGTCTCAACAAGTTGCCCAGGCTGATCTTGAACCTCTGGGCTCAGGCAATCCACTTGCCTCGGCTTCCCAAAGGGCTGGGATCACAGACTGAGCCACCGGGCCCAGCTGATGGGTGTTCTTATGCAGCTAGACCCCAGGCTTATTGTGAAGCAGTTGACAGGGAGGTGTCATGCAGGTACAGACCTGTAGGTTGAGCAGAGCAGAGTCAGCATCTGGCCCAGACTCTCCCCAGCTGTACCTGGATGCCCAGCATGCGGTGATATGGGCTGTAGCATGGGGATTGTTGGTTTCCATTGTTGGGAAAATGAAATTCCCTGCTTCACATCATATAAAAGCCACTTCTCACTCACCTGCCATAAGAATGAATTTACATTGTAGTAAGTATATAAGTGTAAAAGGCAATATTTTAAAAAATCAGTCTAAAATATAGGAGAATATCTTTATAGTGACAGAAAGAGATTTCTTTAAAAATATGCAGAAAGATCCTTGTTCCATGGCCACCATGGAACAGCAGACCCCTGCCTCTGTCAATGAGTAAGGCAGAGGGTAGGGACCCAACCACTAATAAATGGAGACATCTTGAACACTTTTGGATGGGTGAAGTACCCTGTACCCAGCAAAGGTCTCTTTGAACACATGGAGACCAGAAGGCGACGGAAGATGTGGGAATCTGGATGCCATGCACCAGGCTCGCACAAGAACTGAAGCCCTGCCTGGCAGATGAAAGTGGGTGAGTGAGCCAGAGATGCTTTGGGGCTGTTCGCCCACTCTTAGCTGTGTGCGAGTCATTGGTCACACATGGGAGGAGACCTGGGCAGGGTGCAGTGGTGGGTAACCACAGCCCAAGTGGAACAAGAGAAAGACCCATGCAGGGCTAGCTGCTGTGAGCACAGCTTCCCACTAGGCTGGCTACAGAGCGAACCTGGTTGGTGTGCACTGCCAGTGGCTAGTGGCATTCTCTCCAACTAGATCAGGAAGAACCCCCACCAAGCCCTGCATCCTGGCAGGGCAGAACCCACCCGCTTCTCCGCAGCAGAGAACTTGCTCTACTTCAAAAGCAGAGAACAGACTTGCAAACGGAAGGAGCAACATGAAAGACACATGAGGGCTCTCCCGGCGGGAAGGCTCCTGGGTTATAGGCCACCGACAGCGGACTGGAGACCCATTTCCCTGCAGAGTGCTAACGGTGGGGGCTGAAAGCTGGTCTGACTTGGATTGGCAGTAGGAGAGATTCTGCAATCACAGAAACTGGCCACAAGATGGAGCAAGGAGCAGATATGAATGCCTCTCTCTGTCTCACTGAGGGACATACTGTTGAACCACAGAAAGGTCCCTAGAACGGAGAGTAATTGCATAGCTTCAGAACATCAAATCAAAAGAGAAAGTATAGAGAGCAAAGAGAGACCTGTCACGAATAAAAATCAATGAAAAAATACGGACGGCCCTCAGAGTCATAAAGAGACAACGTCTGAAAGCTATCAGAGTACAAACAATGGAAATCCCCCAGAATGACCTGCTCCCCTCAGAATAATCTGCTCCCCCCCCCCAGAATGACCTGCCCCAGATGACAGCTGCAGAAATTAGAGATTGGATGACAAAATGAACAGGAACCAAGGTAACTTAGAAATGAAACTCAGTGAAGTCATACAGGAAGTAAAAGCTGATTTACCCAATTTCAAAAATGCCCATTCTGAAGTAATGGAAATGAAAAGCTTCATCTGGAAATTAAGAACATTGTAACAAGCATAAGAAGCAGGTGGAGGAAAAAAATCTCAGAACTCGAAGACCAAAATATCAAATTTACCTGGTCCATCAACAACATAGAAAATAACTTAAAAAGAAGGAGCAAGGCCTTTGAGAGATGTGGGGTTATGTCAAGAGGCCAAATCTACACCCGATTGGTATCCCTGAAGCAGAAAGGGAAACGGAAAACACCATGGAACAAGCATTCCATGAAGTCATTCAAGAAAACTTTCCACATCTCACTGGAAAGGTAACCATCCAAGCACAAGAGATTTAGAGAACCTTCACAAGGTACCATGAGAAGACCATCCTCAAGGCTCATAGTAATCCACTGCCACAAAATAAACATGAAAGAAAAATCATAAAGGCAGCAAGAGAAAAAGGTCAGACTGCCTACTGGGGAAGACCCATTAGAAGGAACTGGAGTCTAATCTTAAATGTTCTTAAAGATAAGCACTTCCAGCCAAGAATTTCCTATCCTGCCATACAAAGCTTCATCAGTGATGGATAATTAAAATCCTTCCCAGACATTTAATCCCCAAGAGAATATGCTGCCTCCAGACCAGCCCTTCAGGAGATGCTTAAGAAGGTGTTGAACACAGGAAAAAGAAAAAGGAAAAAAAAAAGAGTCATACCATCACAAAAGTACAGGCAAGCGCAGAGTTAACAGAATATACAGAGCATTCACAAAAATGAAAATACGCATAGATACAAATAAAAAGTAAACAGGAAACAAAGCAAGTTCCTAAGAACCTTATGATAGGGATATACTCTCACATCTCAATAATCAAGTTGAATGTGAATGGACTAAATGCACCACTGAAGAGACATACAGTGGCAAACTAGATAAAGAAGCACTATCCAACAGTCTACTGCCTCCAAGTAACTCATCTCACTGCAAAGGACGCCCATAGGCTCAAAATGAGAGGATGGGAAGCAATCTTTCATGTAAACAGAAAGCAAAAGAGGGCAGGTGTAGGTATGCTGATATCTGACAAAGCAGTCTTCAAACCATCAAAAGTTTAAAAGGATGCAGAAAGATACTACATAATGATAAAAGGCTTAATCCACCAGCAAGAAATAACCTTCCTATACATATATGTACCCAACACAGGAGCACCAGGTTTTATAAAACAACTATTAAGAAATCTGAGAAAGGATGAAGGATGTTGACTCTCACACAATCATAGTTGGAGATCGAAATACCCCACTAACAGCTTTAGATAGATCATTGAGGCCAAAAAACCAAGAAGATCTGTAACCTCAATTTGATGCTCAATTTGATAGACATCTACAGAACATTCTACCTGACATTTAGAGAGTATGCTCATCAGCACATGGAACATACTCCAAGATCGATCACATTCTCGGACATAAATCAAGAGTGAACAAAATTCAAAAGTTCAAAATAATAGCATTCATCTTCTCAGATCACAGTGGAATAAAAATAAATATTGTCACCAACAAGATCTCCCCAAAAGACACAAAAACATGGACACTAAACCACATGTTGCTGAACGACTTCTGGGTCAACATGGAAATCAAGACAGAAATAAAAAGGTTCTTGGAAACAAATGAAAACAAGGACATATCAGAATTTCTGAGATGCCATGAAGTCAGTGGTGAGAGGAACATTAATAGCATGGCATGCATCAATAAAACAGAAAGATCTTAAGTAGACAGCTTAATGCCACACCTTAAACTAGATGGAAAGGCAAGACCATCTAAATCCTAACTTCAGCAGAAGAATCCAGATCACCAAGATAAAATCACAATTACAGAATATAGAAGACACAAATATCATAGAAAGCATCAACAAGACAAAAAGCTGGTTCTTTGAAAGGATAAAATAAGATTGATGGGACCTTGGCCAGAATGGTTAAAACAAAGAGAGAGAGAAAGCTCAAATAAACACAATTAAAAACGCAAAAGGTAAAATCACAACTGACCCTGAAGAAATTCAAAAGACTGTCAGAGGTTACTATAAATACCTGTATGCAAATCAACTAGAAAACCTAAAGGAAACAGAAGACTTTCTGATATCACACAATCTCCCAAGGTTGAAATAAGGAGCAATTTAAACTCTAAACAGACCAAACAACCGAGAAAATCAACTCACTTATAAGAAATCTCCCCAGTGAAAGAAGCCCTAGACCAGATGGCTTCCTAGCTGAATTCTATAAGATATACATACAAGAAGGAGCAGATATCAGTCTTACTGAATGTATTTCAGGCAATTGAGAATGACGGAACTCTCCCCAATTCATTTTTATGAAGCCAACATCATACTGATACCCAAACCTGGCAAAGACCCATTAAGGAAAGTGAATTAAAGGCTAATCTCCTTGATTGAACATAGATATGAAAATTCCCAACAAGATTCTAGCAAAATCAGATCCAACAACACATCAGGATCATCTTCCATGACCAGGTGGGCTTCATTCCTGGGATGCAGGGCTGCTTCAACATTCACAAGACCAAAAACGTAATTTAGCACATTAACAGATATAAAACCAAGAACCACATGATTATATCATTAGACACAGAAAAAGCTTTTGACAAAATCCAGCATCCCTTTTTGATGAAACCCCTTGAGCACCTTAGGCATAGAAGGAACATTCCTCAAAATGGTATGAGCCATCTATGATAAACCCACAGCCAACATTTTGCTCAATGGGCAAGAAGTTGGAAGCATTCCCACTAAGAACAGGAACAAGACAAGGAGGCCCACTCTCACCCCTCCTGTTCAAAATGGTGCTGGGTGTCCCAGCCAGAGCAGTCAGACAAGAGAAGGAAATCAGGGGTATCCAAATAGGAAAAGAGGAAGTTAAGTTATCCCTCTTTGCTGATGATATGATTCTATACCCTAGGAAGCCCAGGGAATCTATCAAAAGCCTCCTTGCGCTGATAATCAACTCTGGTAAATTCTCAGGGTACAAAATCTAGGTGCAAAATACAGCTGCATTTCTGTATACTGCAATAAGCAGGAAGAAAACTAAATATAAAGCTCAATCTTATTCACAGTAGCCACCAAAAATTGAAATACTTTGGCATCCACCTAACCAGAGAGTTGAAAGATCTTTACAATAAGAACAACAAAGCACTGCTCAAAGACATCAAGGATGACACAGACAAATGGAAAAACATTCCATGTTTATGAATCCGAAGAATCGATATTGTCAAGATGTCCATCCTAACCAAGGCAATCTACAGATTCAATGCAGTGCCCATCAAATTACCAACATCATTTTTCTCAGACCTGGAAATGACAATACACAAATTCACATGGAAACAAAGAGAGCACAAATAGCCAAAACAATCCTTAGCAAAAGGAGCAAAGTGGGAGGTATTACACTTCCAGTCTTTAAACTTTACTACAAGGCTACAGTAACCAAAAAAGTCTGGTATTGGTCTAAACCAGGCACATAGACCAATGGAACAGGACAGAGATTCTGGAAGCAAAAACTTGGTCTGTAAACCAACTCATCTTTGACACAGCCACCAATAACAACCACTGGGGAAAGGAGACTATATTTAGCAAATGGTGCTGGGAAAACTGACTGGCCACATGTAGAAGAATGAAACTGGACCCCTATGTATCGTCATATACAAAAATCAACTCAAAATGGATCAAAGCTTAAACATAAAACCTCAAACTACAAGAATCTTAGAGGAAAATGTAGGAAACACCCTTCTGCACATTGGAGTAGGCAACACATTCTTGACCAAGTCCCCAGAAGTGAATGCCATAAAAGCTAAAATAGATGAGTGGGACCTCATCAAACTGAGAAGCTTTCGCATAGCAAAATAAACCATCAAGAGAGTAAAGAAACAACCTACAGAATGGGAAAAAGATTTTTGCAAATTATGTATCTGACAAAGATGTAACATCCAGAATCTACCAGGAGCTCAAATGAAGTGAAAGGAAAAAACCAACAACCTCATTAAAAATTAGGCAAAAGACATAAACAGACACTTCTCAAAGGAAGGTATACAGGTAGCCAACAGTCACATGAAAAAATGCTCAGCCTCACTAATCATCAGAGAAATGCAAATCAAAACTACAATGAGATACCACCTAACTCCGTTAAGGATGGCCATCATTAGTAAGTCAATAAACAACAGATGCTGGCGCAGGTGTGGAGAAAAAAGAATGCTTCTATACTGTTGGTGAGAATGTAAGCTAGTTTAGCCTCTATGGAAAACAGTGTGGCATTTCCCAAAAGAACTAAAAATTGACCTTTTATATAATCCAGCAATCCCTCTCCTGGGAATATATCCAGAGGAGCATAAATCATTCTACAAAAAAGACACCTGTGCACGCATGTTTATTGCTGCACTATTTACAATAACAAAAACATGGAGCCAACTCTACTGCCCATTGGAAGTGGACTGGATAAAGAAAATATGGTATATATACATGATGGAATATTATGTAACCATAAAGAAGAACAAAATGGTTAACTTTGCAGCAAATTGAATGGAGTTGGAGACCATCATACTAAGTGATCTGTCACAGAAACAAAGAACTGAAAGCCACATGCTCTCACTCATAAGTGAGCCCTGAACATTATTCACATTAACACAAAGGAGGGATCGGCAACTGGGCACTGCTAGGAGAGTGAGAGAGAGGAGGGTGAGAGCACGTAACAATACAAAGGTACCTGGTTCTAAACCAGGGGGAGTGAGGGCCAGTTAGAAGCTCAAGCTTCACCTGCATGAAACCTACTTATATAGTTAATCCTCACTTGTACCCCACATCTCCATAATAAAATTTAATTTCAAAAATGTGCAAAAAGTACAGGTTAAAAAGATGAGAGTGATAAATTTGACCATGCCAGAACTAAAAATTTATTTATAGTAAAGGTACTCTAAACACAGTAAAAATTAAGCCACATTGGGAAAGGATATCTACAGCACACTTCACTAACAAAAATTGGCATCTAAATATATAACGAACTCTTACAAGTCAAAAAGAAAAAGAGAGCAACACCAGCTGGGGAAGCTGGGCATGTTATGTGGGCGAGGAAGCGTGGATTAACACCACCGGGCACCACCATTGCCAGTAGACAGGGACACTCCTGTGAGCTTGAACAGGACCGCACCACTTCGCGTGTGGTTCAGGAGCCCTGCGGTGGAATGATTACACCTCTCCCATCCTTGTGCTCGTGTTAGATGTGTTTTGCTTCTGCCAACGTTATACCTAACATACGTCATTAAGATTGCTTCAAGTAGTCAATTGTCTTTAAAAAGACTAAGAAGTGAGAAAAAAATGTCATTTGTTTTTACTGATTAATTTACCATTTTAGTACTCTTTATTCTTTTGTGTGGATTCTGGTTTTTATCTGGCATCATTTTCATTCAGCCTGAAGAACTTTCTTTAACATTTATTTTAGCACAAGTCAGCTGCTGATGCATTTTCTCTCCTTTTGTTTGTCTGAAAAAGGTCTTTGTCTTTATTTCTGAAAGATATTTTTGTTGGAAAGAGAATTCTAGCTTGTCAATTTTTTTTTCTCATACTACTTTAAGGATATCATCCCATTGTCTTCTGTATTACATTGTTTCTGGTGAGAATTTATCTTTTGTTCTCATCTTAATTTTCTGGTATATAATGTGCCTTTTTTCTCTCCTGACTGCTAGATGTTGTCTTTGTAGCTGGTTTGCAACAACTTGATTATGTTGTACTTTAGTTTGATTTTCTTTATGTTTATCCTGCTTGAAGTTCTTTGAGCTTTTTCTATGAGTTTGTGTAGTTTTAATCAAGTTTGGAGAAAATTTGTCCATTATTTCTTTAAGTATTGTTTTTCTTTTCCTTCCTGTCTCTTTTGTTGTCAGATTCTAATTTTGATTTTAGTTAAACTGCTTGATATTGTCCCACAGGCCCCTGAAACTCTTTAAAAAAATTTTTTAGTTCATTTTTCCTCTTTCCTCAGTTTGGATAGTTTTTGCTGCTATTATATCTTTAGGTCATTGATCTTTTCTTTTTTCTTTTTTTTTTGAGTTGGAGTCTCACTCTGTCGCTCAGACTGGAGTGCAGTGGCCATTCCCAGCCACCGCAGCCTCGCCTGCTGGGCTCTGGCGATCCTTCCGCCTCAGCCTTCCAAGTAGCTGGAACTACAGGCGTGCGCTACCACACCCGGCTAATTTTTTGATTTATTGTAGAGATGAGGTCTTGCCAAGTTGCCCAGGTGGGTCTCGAACCCGCGGGCTCAGGCAATCCGTTCACCTCAGCCTCCCAAAGCACTGGGATTACAGGCTGAGCCACCAAGCCCAGCCTACTGATCTTTTCTTATGTAGGTTTTAATCTGCTCTGAAGTCCATCCAGCAAATTTATTTTATTTCTGATATTGTATTTTTCAGCTCTAGAAATTTCACTTACGGTTTTTGTATCTTGTCTTACTTTATCATGTTCATGTTTTGCTTCCGGTCTCTGATCATTTTTTTTTTTAATTTTTAAATTTTATTTTAGAGATGAGGTCTCACTATGCTGCCTAGGCTGGTCTTGAACTCCTGGGCTCAAGCAGTCCTCCTGCCTCAGCCTCCCAAAGTGCTGGGATTAGAGGCGTGAGCCTCTGTGCCCGACTTCTGATTATATTTTAAAGCTGTTTTGTTTCTTTCAGGTAATTGCATCATTTTTGTCTTTTCTGGGTCTTTTTCTATGGAATGCTTTTTCATATTATTATGGGTCACATCTTAATTCTTGATTTGATGCCAGACATTATGCATGTTATATTGTTTAGTGTGTGAACCTTGTTTTCTTCCTTTAAAGCATTTTGAAGGTTGTGTTTGCCAGCAGTTGAGTTACCCAAGGATCAGTTTGAGTCTGGCAAGGCTAATCCTCCTCTCTTGCTGTGCCTTTCCCAGTTTGCTTTTGTTTCTTAGATTTGGAACCCCCTTCTTCCCGAACTGGCCGAGTTACACGGTTCTTGTGTCCTTCCTTCCCACTGCCTCTCAGCTGAGCAAGCACGGGTCAGAGGTGGGGTGGGGGGGGTGGGGGAGGGCACACTGTGAAAGGGCCAGACAGGTGAGCAGAGGAGGACCTTTCTTCCCCAATTCACGTACCTAGATGGTCCATGGTGGCTTCCTGTCCAGCCATGCTTTACAGCGAGGGAGAGGTTGTCTACTTAAGGCTTTCCTGATTGTAAAATGTGACCAATAAAATGAACAGGAAGGGAAGTCCAGGGTCCTTCCCTTCCTTATGCCATGGCAACTTGATCATGAGCCTCACCTTCACTCTTGTGAGGAGCAGACAAGGACAGAACTGACTGGGCTACTTACCTATGCCGATGGCTACTGGAGGACTGAATTCTCCGTTAGAACCAAACAGGAACAGACAGGAGAACCCCCAGAGTTTGGAGTCAAGCTTCCTTGGCATGTGACCTTGGACAAGCTCTCAGTGTCTCCATCCCTAGGAGGGCTCAGAGTCAGTATTGCATAGGACTGCGTGGAGACCAGAGCCTGTGGCAAGGAGCCTGCACCCCATGTGCTGCAAGCACGTGGCAGGTCTTGATGTCTGCTATGGCTGCTGCTTCACTGTTCATGCATCTTCTCTCCTTCTCCCCCTCCTTCCCTCCTTTTCCACAGTTGGTTGATGATGTTTTCAGGGTGATGGAAAACATGGTGTTTATGAGCCGCATCCTTGGGCCCCGTGAGCACCCTGTAAGCTGCAAGGCTTCTGTGTGGCTTTTGCTTAAGGAACTTACTTTCTTCTTCCAGAGAACTACTGTCAAGTGATGCAATGAAGGAATACAACAGGGCTCGAGTCTACCTGGATGAAAACTACAAGTCCCAGGAGCATTTCACAGTAAGTCTTCCTCCATCGTGGTACATGTATTAGAGAAGGTGACCATCTGTTGAGGCTAGCACTCCCTCTGATTAAGTGAAGAAGGGTGATTGGATGCTCCCTGCCACTAGCCAATGCCTTCGTGCCTGACATCCCTGCAGCCTGCTCAGTGGTCTGAGTCCACAGCTGGCATGGCAGGGAAGGTAGCCCGACACAGGCGGGGTCTTAGGTCCTCAGTCAGCCACTGTCGTGTACCTCCGCATCAGCTGGTCCAGAGGACATTAGAGTGGGAACTGGGAAGTGACAGCCAGGGAGGGAGGGCTCAGGGCCTCAATATGCATGAAAGCGAGAGGGACTTGGGGCTCTGGCTGTACAAAGATGAGCGAGAAACTGAAACCTAGATCTCCTCTGCAGAGCAACCTGTCACCAGCCCCACTCTTGTTCTCAGCCTGTCCCTTTGTGAGTCCTAAGCAGGTACCGGGGCAAGTCTGCCTCAGAGAGAGGCTGCTGCTTGTGGGCAAGGAGTGGGCCAGAGCTGTCCACTCGCTTAGAAAGACTCGTTCCTTCTCTGTGAGTCCCTGGTCTGGTGGGCATGGGAGAGGGTGACCCCAGTGGGCATGACAGCCGTGTAGGCAGGTGCCTGGGAAGGGAGTGGGAAGCTCAGTGGAGGAGATGTGGGGTAGGTTTCCAATAACCAGTTGCTGGTTCAGAAACACATCTTAAGCCCCATCTCTGGGGAAGTCTTGGACTTTGGGTCAGTCTCCCCGCTTGTTTCCCAGCGTGCCTCACCTCCTCTCTGTCCCATCACTGTGCCCAGCGGTACTTGGGTATTTGTCCTCTCCTCCCTGCAGGCAGCAGTGGTGTAAGAGTGCTCTCCAGCTCTTCCCCTGCCCCAGGACGCCTGGTAGGAGCAGGTGCTTAGCGCCTGTGCCAGCTGCATAGAGAGATGGCATGTGTGCCAGGCCAGGTGGGACTCCCTATGGGGCAGGGGAGGAGGTGTGACTTCAGAGTTGTCCTTTGGGTCAGAGGGTCATCTGACAAGATTTCAGTCTTTAAATCTGCGGCATCCAGTGCCACTTAAGTAATGTCTCGGTTCCTGAGGTAGTCACATACCTGTGATTCCTGTCTCCAGCGGCAGCTGAGTCTGGAGAATCCTGCATCCTCTGTCTCTCTCCTTGCGTGGCGCTCCTCCAGGCTTCCCCACCCAAATGCAGTGGCAGCTGTACCTCCACCATATTGGACACACAGAGGCCTTGGGGCTCCCCCTTGCGCCAGCGCTGAGGCCCCTGTCCCCAGGCGCCTAAAAACGCAGCCTCCTCCCTTTCCACCTTGGCTTCTCCTCTCTGCTGGCTGCTTCCTTTTGACTTGGACCTGCCCATCGTTGCCGTAAAGAGGCAGCTCCCCTCGACCCTCTTGCTCTCCTCTGCCACAGTCCAACTTCCTACGGCTTTCAAGTGGGGCGAGATCAGAGAAAAATAGGTGGGTTGGCTGAGCCGCAGATTAGAGACTGCAGAAAGAAAGGGAAGATGGCTGAGCCTGAGGACACAGTCACAGAGACTCTTGGTAGTGAAACACATGGAGGAGGAAAGGGACTAGAAAGTTGACAGAACATCACTGCGAAATGCCAGTGGTCTAATGTGGCTGGAGCCCCATAAGGACAGGGAAAAGGAAACAAACAGAGGAAGTACTGGAAGAAATAGTGGCTGAGATTTTTCAGAATTTCATGAAACTTATACGAAGATCCAGATATTGCATCATGCCTCAAGCAAAATAAACATAAAGAAAACCATCCCAAGGCACATTGAAGTCAGATTACTGGAAACAGTTGTGTAATGAGTCCTTTGTTACCTTACGAGGACCCATTATCCTTGTAAGAGCTGGTCTCTGCCTGCAGTCTCTCCTCACCACCCTGCATGTGAGCCTCGTCCATGGCCGTCAGTGGCCTCCTCTTTATGGGACTGCCTCTCAGCTCTTCCCAGCCTCCTTTAGATACAATATAAAGACCCTGGTGGCCGGGCTCGGTGGCTCAGCCTATAATCCCGCGCCTTTGGGAGGCTGAGGCGAGTGGATTGCCTGAGCCCGCGGGTTCGAGCCCCGCCTGGGCAGCGAGACCTCATCTCTACAATAAATCAAAAAATCAGCCGGGCATGGTGGCGCATGCCTGTAATTCCGGCTACTCGGAAGGCTGAGGCGGAAGGATCGCCGGAGCCCAGCAGGCCGAGGCTGCGGTGGCCGGGAGCGGCCACCGCACTCCAGTCTGGGAGACAGAGTGAGACTCCAACTAAAAAAAAAAAAAAAAAAAGAATATATATATAAAAACACCAGGGTCTTTTTTTTTTTTGAGTTGGAGTCTCACTCTGTCTCCCAGACTGGAGTGCGGTGGCCGCTCCCGGCCACCGCAGCCTCGGCCTGCTGGGCTCCGGCGATCCTTCCGCCTCAGCCTTCCGAGTAGCCGGAATTACAGGCATGCGCCACCATGCCCGGCTGATTTTTTGATTTATTGTAGAGATGAGGTCTCGCTGCCCAGGCGGGGCTCGAACCCGCGGGCTCAGGCAATCCACTCGCCTCAGCCTCCCAAAGGCGCGGGATTACAGGCTGAGCCACCGAGCCCGGCTTGACCCTGGTGTTTTTAAAGTAAAGGGATGGAAGAAGATGTTCTATGCAAATAGTACTTAGAAGAAAGCTGGCATGGCTGTATCAGTATCAAAGTAGACTTCAGAACTGGGGTATTACCAGGGATGGGGGAGTCATTCCATAGTTATAAAGAGGTGAGTTCCTCAAGAGGACACAGCAGTTGTCATTGTGTGACCCCTCATATCAGAGCTTACATAGATTCGAAAACTGGCAGACCAGAATGGAGAAGCAGGCAGGTCTACAGCACAGGAGATTCTGGCACTCCTTTCTTGTTGACTGGTATGCAGGTAGACAGAGGATCACTGCCCACCACCCTGAGCACACTGGCACCTGTGGGCACTCCAGCCAGAACAGTGGTGTACCCAGCTACAGAGAGAAGGCATGTCACATGCTGGGGCAAAGACGAGGAAGAGCAGGCCTTCATCAGAGTGTGTGGCCAGAGCACTGTGAAGCCACATGCACAAAAGACTGGAAGAGAAGGGCAGCCGTCAGGCTCTTGTCTATTTCCACAAAAGTGTCTTTCAGCTTGAAGCTTCAGTCATGGCTTGTTCAGACAGTCGAAAGCTGTGACTACCTTTCAAGGCTGACTTTTAAGTTTTTTTAGACAGGCCCAGAGCAGCTCTTCCGAGGCTCTGGCTGACACGCCTGTTTCCAGCCTTTGTGCCTGGCTGCTGGGCCCCAGCCATTCCAGTCCCAGATGAGCTCTGGGATCCTTCTCCCCTCTCCTTTCCAGGGGTCTTCTTTGGCCATGGGTAGCTCACAGGGACTATTCACCACAGAACGTTAGAATCTGGGCCGTAAAATGAACCTTAACATCTGTAAGAGATTAAAATCATGTAAAACGTTCTCTCACCAAAAAGAATTAAACTAAAAGTAAATAAGAAGGATATATGGAAAATTCTCAAACATTTTAAAGCACACCAACTTGAAAATAACCTCACAAGTCAGAGAATGTCGCAAAGGACGTTAGAAAATATTTCAGATTGCACGAAAAGCAAACTAAAGCCTTCAGAATTTTGCGATGCCAGAGCAGTCTGTATGTGCTGCTGGCTCTGTGTGTAGAGAGTTCGGTGACAGGAGGCGCAAGCCCAGTGGGAAAGGCACAAGTTTTCCAGAAGTTTTGCGGAAGGAAAACCGCACCTCTGGGTTCCAGTGGGAGGAGGTGCGGGGGCTGGAGCCAGGCGTGCCCTGCCCGCGACCGGCTGCCGTCTGGTTGGCGCCTTAAAGTACTTGACAGTAATTGTACTTTGATCTGTTCTTCCACACACATATTTTCTAATTGAAAATCGCTGTAGTCTCTGGAAGCAAGTGCAGGGACAGGGTGGCCGTGCCAGATCTGAGGCTCTGTTTCTCTAGTTGCCTGCATAACCGGACAGTTTCTCGAAGATGGGACAGGAGAAGGCTTGGGAGTAGGAGTGTGTCTTGGGCCTGCTCATGGGGAAACTGGGCTGTGGTGTGGGCTCCCTGACACCGCTTCGACTCTCTTCAGCCCAGCAGGTACAGAGCCTGCCTTCCCTCTCTGAAACGCTGTCCACCCGGTCTCTCCTGCAGCCATAGTCCTGAGTGAGGCGCCTTTGGGGCCAGTTGGATGACTGGGCAGCCTTGTGTGGCCGGGGGAAGAGGGTCAGGCAGGCTCCAAACTCTTTGCCTGGAGCTCACTCCAGAGCCGGCGCAGAGGGGTGTGTGCTCATGTCATCCCAGTCTTGTCAGAGACTGGAACAGCTGCCCTTGCGTCCCAGAGTGCCATTGCCCCCGTGTGCCTCGGCGTTATGTTCTTTGCTGGCAGGCCTTCTGGGTGTCCAGGTAGAGGGGACCCTACACCCCTGGGGTCCTGGGGAGGACTGGGCAGCAGCTGCCAGCCAGACAGCACCCTCCTGCCCCTGCCTGGTGCCCTCTGGCTGTCGGAGGACAATTTAGTTTTCACAAGATTGATGGTGTCAGAGCAATATTTTTAGCTGAGTCTGGTTCAAATAATAGGCCATTAATTGAAAAAGGAAATTGAAATGAATTTGTCTTGTACATAAATGCTGTCATGGATATTAATAGAGATCAGAACATAGTGGCCTGTTCCCAGAAAGCAGTTGAACCTGAAGCTGCGCCTGGCAGTGAGTGCGTCTGGGAGCGGTAGTGTGTGGGGGGCGTTGCTGCTCCTGTCAGTGGCGACTCACCTGGAGGGGATTCTGGTAAACTGCAGAGGTCCATCTTCATTGCCACCAGGAGGTGGCGCCAGCGCAGCATCTCACAGCCTGAGTGTTTCCTACCAGAAGTGCTCATGAGTCAATTTTTGCACTTAAAAAAATGATACTAAATTTTGTTTGCTCATGAGAACTGTAATGTGTGGCTGTTAACAGAGCCAGGAGGCTCATCTGGTCTGCCAAGAGACCAAGAAGACAAGTGCATGGCCCTGGCAGGCTGCTGTCCGGGCAGCGCCCCCCTCCCAGGGCTTTTGTGGCTGGCCAGGTTATTACCTGTGTTTTCTGATGGAGGGTTGAGCACTGGAAGTCTGTTTCTTCAGAGGTGCTGCCAGTCTTGGTGTTCTGACACTAGCACTGATGCCTGGGGGCCATGTCCTCTTCATGAGAACTTGCCTGAGATGTTTCTCACCAGGTGGACTGATGGCACTGGCCCGGGGCGTTGGTACAGCTGAACACAGGACGTCAGGAACGGGTACATGTGCCTCAGGGCCCAGAAGGGCCCAGGTTCCTCCTCCCTGCGGTGACCACCCTCACTGTGCTCAGTACTTGTTCTGTGTCTTATCCGTCTTCCTCCCTGAATTCCTGCTCCCCAGAGCAGCAGCTCTGACTGGTCCTCGCTCTAGCCTTGAAGCCTGGAGTTGGGCCAAGGATATGCTAGGTGATCAATAAAGATGTTTTGAATCGGTGAATGAGGAGTCCTTTGAGGTGGGTAGCACAGGGAACAGCGGGAACCAAGAATTCAATCTGTGGGCTGATGTGGGCCTGCTGACCTCCTGGGTGGAGGGTGGGAAAGCGGTGGGTGCAGGACCCAAGACGGAATTGTTCTGAGGTGTGACAATCCTTAGTGTTTAGTTGCAAGTTAAGAACATGGGTTGGGTCCAGAGCCTGGCTTCAGGGGGTGGAAAGATCGGTGGGTTCATCAGGGTGCAGTTGAGGGCATGAGGGAGTACAGGGGCATCCTGGAAGAAAGACTCCCAGGAGGAAGGTGGCTGCTAGGGCAGGGGCAGGGACTGTGCCCCTCCAGAGTGCCGGCTCTCCCAGGCCTAGATCCCTGCCTGGACTGACCGAGTGGCTCCGGCCTTCTGCCACCTCAGGAACGGGGAGAAGAGCCAGGGGCGTGGTACCCAGTGAGGAACTCGGGCACAGGCTGCAATGCAGACGCTGGCGCCACCTGATAACACATGCAGCAGGGACCCTTGTTCCCAAGGGAAAAGGATATACGGCACAGGCCACATCAAATATTAATGGCGCTTGACATCCTAGCAGATGTTTTAACGCCCCAGTCATGCCTTTATTTTTAGCCCCAAAGCACCAAGACTTTCAAAGTTTTGGTCATCAGCAAGTTTTAAGACTAGTTCTGTTCTGTGACCATGAATGATATTCTGCGCAAGAAAGCAAGTGTGTGCAGTGCTGTGGCTCCATCCAGGCAGGAGCTGCTGAGAAGAAGAGACTGCAAGGCCTGCAGAGCGATGCTCCTCAAAGCGGGCCCGAGGCTTTTCTGGATGCCCAGGCCAGCTCGTGACGCACCACCTCTCCTGCCCCGGGACCTGGGAGGGCCCCGTTCGCCTGCTTCCTGCACTCCCTTCCTGGCAGAGCTCATGCGCTTGGGGACAAGAGTGATCATGTTAGGGGCCCTGGAAAGGCTGGGGCCAGCAGGGACCACGCTGCACACTGGGCTGGTCATCACCGACCATGGGATGCCTACCCTTTGGAGGACAACTGGAAGCGCTGAGGAGCAAAACTAAGGTGCAGCACCACCTGCCATTCAGCTGTCCTCCCTTGCCACCCTCCGGGCCCCTTCCTTCCCCCTCCCCATCCCCGTCCTCCCTGCCTGTGTGCTCCTTCCCCCGCAGCCTCCTCCTCTTTCCCAGCACTGTGCATTTCTGTAGACTCTTACCCAGTGCTGGTCTTCTGCTGTTGTCAGATCCACACCATGAAGGCAGGAATCTGTCAGTCCAGCAGCATTTCCTAAGTGTCTGGAATAGTGTCAGGTGGGAACAGCCCTCTGTCAGTTACCTGAGTTAGTGATTGAATCCATATGTAGGATCTGCAGTGTTAATAACTTGGCATGTGACATGCATCTGTGACTTTGTCAGAAAGTGATTTATATAAGAAGTTAAGGGAAACCTTCTCAGTTACAAGGACAAGGAGTCAGGGTGGCCGGCCAGCCAGGAGCCCTCAGGATGGCTGTGCACAGGACCCCTTGTGAGATGGGCCAGGCTTAGGGAGTAGGGTCTCCGGGGGCTGCCCAAGCTGAAACCTGAGCTCTGCGCCTGCATGGACGATAGAGATGTGGCTGAGAAGCAGTCTGAAGGATACCCGCACACCAGACTGGGGCTGGGGGAGCCAGCTCGTGCCTCGTCCCTGACACGCCTGCATCAGAGCACTGGTCCTGTGTCAGCCCGCCATCCCTACCTGGAGCATGCTTCCGCCTGTCGTGCTGGAGATGGATGTCGGCACTGCCTTGGTTCCATGAAGTCTCACAGGGATCTCAGTGCTCCCACCCACTCAGGTTGACACTGAGCAAGTGCCCGGGTGAAGTTTTCCAGGGCCGTCCAAGTGTCTATCGACCCGCTGCTCCTGAAGCACAGAAATCATGTGTCTAATCTGCCCAGCCACGCAGAGGAGCATAGAAAACACATCACTTACCACCTGAAAAGCCTGGACATCGATAGGAGGACGAAGGAGAACGGCTTTTCTGTACTCTGGCTTCCAAAATGACTCAATGAGGAGGAAACTGCAGATTTGTTTTTGTGTCCTTTCACCCCTGTCTTGTTTCACAGTCGGAGTGAGGCGCGGCAGTGTGAGGTGTCTATCACAGAGCTTTGCCAGTCATTTGTCCGACCGGGGAAGCCCAGAGAAAAGAGAGGCAGTCATATTTATCGGGGTAACTCCAGGCTTGCGCGGGGCCTGGGGAGGGGCCAAGGTCTCCCCTGTCCTCCACTTGGCCCGGCAACCTGATATCCAAGGCGCTGGTGTGTCTGTCACTGGGGCCCTTCGTGGAGGGGCCATGTGGGCTGTGGACACCTGAGTGTGGGGCCCATGTAGCTGGTTCTAGCCTGGATCCTTACAGACTGATGGGGTTGAGAGGACCCGGTACGGGCATCTACAGGTGGCATCACACAAACTGGTGCCTTGGCAGTTCTGCGCGGCCTCTCAAGTCTTCAGCTGGTTAGGTAGCATTCCTGCTGGAAGCTCTGCATGCTTCTGGGGCCCGTTCCTAGGACTGTCTTGCCCTGACCGAAGCCCTGGTTTCTGGAGGGAAGGTGGCAGTGAGGTCAGGGTGCTAGAGGAAAGCCCCTTTCTCCATGGGGCCACCTAAATCTACCCAGAGGAAGTTTGGAGAAAACACATTTTAAAATGGCTTAAGTTTGGAGCAGAAGGGATTTATCTGCTGATGGACTTGAGATAGCTTCAGGGAAAGGGCTGAGAAGGCAAGGCCTGGTAGACTCACAGGCTCCAGGGACACCCCTACTCCCACTAGCTCATGCCTGCTGCTCAGGGAGCTGGCCCGTTACATGGGGGCCTGGCTAGAGCCACGCAGGACCTGGTAGAAGAGGAGGGACTGGAGGAGATCCTGGGGGACAGCAGGCAGCTCTGCCGGCCGCCCCACTGTCATCCTGCCTGAGCCCCTCCTGGCCACACAGCACTGCTAGAGGGAGGGGCCAGAGGTGAACAAGTCCTTGGGGGCACTTAGACGGCTTCTAAGATGGTACCTGGAGACAGTGTGGGGTCCTGTGCTGTGCTTCTCCTTTGGATGAAGTTAGGTCAGCGAGGCTTATGCAGGACCCGTCTCGTCAGGGATGACCAGCAAAGCTCATTGCACAAGTGTGTCCCCCACCATGGAGGGAAGGCCTTTGGAGGGGTCCACACCATCTTCCTCCGAGACCCTGCGTGGTGCAGATTCCTAGTCCTCCAGAGCTGCTCAGGTGGTCAGGAGCTGTGTACGCCGCCTCACTGTGCAGCAGGGCCTGGCGCTTGGCACAGATGGCGTCTGTGGGGCTCGGTGAGGTGCCATCCGCATTTGCTTCCCCAGGGGTCTTGAGGGATGCGCAGCAGGGACGGGGTTGCGCAGGGCTGCGGGCGTGGGCCGGCCTGAGATCCAGGCTCCAGGTAGCCTGCGTGGCCCTGGGCAGCGGCAGGCGGAGGGAGGGAGCAAGGGCGAACGGCGGTCTTGGCTGTGGTGTCGCCAGGCCCAGCAGCGGAGCTGACAGCGTGCAGTGGCCGCTAAGGGCAGGCCGAGGCCTGCCTCTCAGACCCAGGGATGGCTCTGTCCACTCAGCAGCTGTGCCGTCTGCTCACTCGAGACTCGTGGGCCTCGGAAGCAGGACTTGGGGCCCAAGTCAGGACCGCCACAAGTGCCTGACTGCTGATCTCCAGTGCGTGGGCTTGTTCCTTTTCTGCTCCCTCTGTGCTGGGGGCTTGTCCCTCCTTCCTCATGTTGCCTTGCGCTCTGCCGAGGGGTGGGTCCCCCCGGAAGGAGTGCGCTAGCCTAGAAATCTCACCACGGGTAGGTTCTGTGTGCCTTGATGGCTTCCTGGTTTTCCGGGAGGTCTGGGCCGTCTGCAGAGCAGGGCCTGTCTTCTGCTGAAGGTTAAAGTAGGGGTTCCAGGGTTCCTTTTCTAGTAAAAACATTACACTATACACATGGTGGTGCACTGTCCCCGGCTACCGGAGTCTGCTCGGAGGCTCCTGGCATGGCCCCCAGCTGGTAGCCCTGATGCTCTCTGGGTGAGGGTCCCAGCACCCAGCAGTGGCCCCTGAAGTGAGAGGCTTGTTCCTTCCTGGGGGATGCCCTTCTCACTCTTCCTGCCCCCACTGTGAACTTTCCCTCCCCGACTCTGTTCTCCTAAGTAAGATCTTAGGGGAAATTTATGGAAAATTCGTGGAGTTTACTGATGTTCTTTAATCCAAGGAAGGGGACAGAAGGGCAGATGCGTTTATGATGTGGGAACTCATCTGTTTTGGGCAGCAGCCCTCCCCTGCCCAGGCCCCGGGCCCCTCGCCCGCTTGGGCAAGACAGGCCTGATGAAGTGAGGGGGTGAGATTGGTTTTCTGAGGGCCGGGCCCTTCGTGCTCCGCTAAATCACAGGCTGTCTGCTTGGCTGGCGGGTAATGACCTGCTCCCCTGCCTCAGCACCTGCAGCCCCGTGGGACGCGATGATGTGCGGCCGGGCAGCGGCCGGGGCTGCAGTGAAGGTGAAACTGTCGTATCGATCTTTTTAGCACTAAAATATGAGCCACTTTACTCCGCTCCCCGCTGCTGTGATGTGAAAAATAATAACTCGGATCCAAATTAAAAATATTGATCTCTGGAAGGTGTTGAAAGTAAATAAACACCTTCCGAAGTTTTCGGGTCAGCCGAGAAATGGTATTCAGCAATAAATGTGTCGGCATGTCAGAGTCCAGGGTTCTTGATCTGTTTTTTCTTTGAATTGATTTTTCATTATTTACTTCCTAAAAGTGTTGGAATTTGGTCCTCCACTGTTAAATCCCAGTGTTTGGGCAAATTATTTCTTTGGGGCTTATGAGGTGCTCCTAATCCACTCCTTCATTGATTGATTGATTTTTGACTCAATAAGCTTGCAGTCCCCTGCTTTATTTAGGACTTCCATCATAATTTTTTGTACATTTAGGCTTGACTTTTTTATTTCCCTCTAACAGATGAGCTGACATTGGGCTATCAAATGGGTAGGAAAACAATTGCCACGAGGTTAATTTCATTGTGGGCTCCATGCATTCTAAGGAGATGTGAAGTGTTTCCTGGCTGCAGGCTGGGCCTTGGGGTGCCGCCTTCTGGACCCATGTAAATCTGTTTGCCTACAGGGCTGAGTCTAGCGCCCCTCCCAGGTGCCCATGGATACCCCAGCATCTGTGAGTCACTCACAGTTAGGCAGTCTCTGGTCAGGGATGCTCTGGTTCTCTGTGAGCTCTAGGTGAGGCTGGGTTGTGCGTCTCTGAGGTTTTCCTTTTGGAAGGCAGCCGAGACCCACAGCTGCTCCACATGATTCCATGTGACCCTGGAGGAAAGTAGAGGTGCAAGTGTCAGGGATAGCTCGGAAAGACGCAGGAATGATGTGTAGGGCCAGTGTCTGTGCTTTCTCGTGAGTTGGTTGAAAGTTGCCTGGACAGACTTAAGAAAGTGTGTCTCGTTCTGCTGCCACCTGGAGTCAGGGCTCCTGGTCACTGCTGTCTTGAATGGGAAGCTGCCAGCGGCCTGGGCTACCTAAGCTGGGCCACAGGGTGAGCATCTCCAGGGGAAGGGGGACCAGGCTGGTCTCCGGCAGCTTTGGCAGATGCCTGCACTCGCCCCCTTGCAGGCACTGTTCCCCAAGCCACATGTTCTCTATGCCAGTCACACCCAGCTGTGCACTTGTTAACTTCAGGTAGGCCGAGGTGCATGGTGCACAGGTTGAAGCTTGGGGCAGAGAATGCAGGAATTCCTGGCAGGACAAGGTGGTGCTGAGAAAGGATCTTTAGGGAGTTGTCTTGAAAGAATCCAAAACTGTAAAGGCAGAACTGCTGTCAGCCTGCAGCTCTGGGGCTGGTCCTGGCCATCTGGCCATGGGACCATGTATAGAGGGGTTCCCTGCCTCAGGGTGAAGACCAGTGGGAGTGATGGGCAGTGCTAGCCCTCAGGTGTGTGTGGGGTGCATCCATCATCACTGGTGCGGAGGCACTGATGTCCAATCTAAGGCTGAAGGATGACTGCACTCAGGTTAGCCAGGGTTCCATGTGGGCGAGTGGCTCCTGTGGGACCCTCACCCAGCTGCTGGTGTGTGCATGCATGTTCTGCACCTGGGTACTATGGCCAGTACACATGTTCCCCAGTGGAGAAGATGTCTGTGTACAGGCACGAGGCTAGAGCCAGATGGGGAAACAACCCCACTAGCAGCCGGCGATCTCGCCTCACACTGAGTCAGGGCTCCTCTGTGGCCAGCCCTGTCCTGAGGTGGGTCTCTGCACCACTCCCTGTGACTGCCTGTCCTCACAGAAGTGGAGGGTGGAAAAGCCAAGTGATTCACCACACAGCCAGAACACATGCAGCAGGATCCCACACTGTCAGCTGGGTTTCAGAACCTGAAGACATGCAACAGGCAGTGCATGACACATGACACGTGATGCACAACATGCAATACACAGCATGCTCTCACACCCTGCCCTTGTGGAGTTTACAGACATGAGAGAACAAGTGCATGAATGTACAGTACAGGGAGGAAGAAGCGTAGAAAGGGCCTGAAGCAAAGGTGACTGGGAGCAGAGAGTGCCCCGGGGCATGCTGGAGACAAGAGGCTTAGAGCTGGCTGTTCTGAGGAAGCAACCTATAGTTGGAAACCTGAAGGATGAGGAGGAGTGAGCCATGGAAGGAATGAGGAGAAGAGCATCCCTAGTGGAGGTATGGTATGTGCACAGAATCTGCTCAGACATAGACACAGGGATTTGCCTTCTGGACTCCCTCAAAGAAGGACCTGCTGCCCAGCTGTGGGGAGCCACTTCCCCTGAGGCCATGCCCTTCCAGCAGCCCATATCAGGTGACGAGATGAGCAAGGTGGAAGTATACAGACCCAGCCATGGCAGCCTTCCGCATGGCAACGCTGAAGAAATAGGGGAAAGAGCAAGCTCAAGCCCACCAGCAGGGATCCAGGTGGCATGTGACTTCTCAGTGTTGTCTGGGAAGGCAGAAGGCAGTGGAGCCATGGCTTCAACCTCTGGCATCCCAGAAATTCCCATGCAGAATTCCTCTTGAGCCAGTGTATACATTGTGTGGGCAAGGAAACATAAAAATCATACTTTAGATATACAAGGTATTTAAAAAATTTTATGTTCCATGCATACTTTCTCAGGAAATTTCTGTAAGGAAGTACTCTACCCAAACAATGGATACTGGATCCAGGAAACAGATTTGAACATACCAGCTTCCTTGAGGGCAGGGGGCAGAATTCAGACCATGAATGTGGGTTACCTTCTCCACAAGCCAAGGCCCACTGGTCTCTTAGCAGAGGGCTTTTTCTAGCTTCCTGGGCATGAAGAATCGATGTTCTTTTCCATTCACCTTTAGAAACACTGACATGTGCTCCTAGGCCTGATTTCTAACTTGAGGCAATCTCAGGTTAAATAACTTAGTTCATAAAAAAAAGATGGCAATGATAAATTCCAAGGCAAACAAAAAGCTGTTCAGGAAAAGAAAAGCAATCATAATAAGTAGTTTTGTTGTAAATAATACTTATAAATAAAGTTATAATGATAAAATACTAATTACTGATTTAAGAAAAATATTACCTTGAGAAGGTGGGGATTAGGAATGGAGCATGTGTGACACGCGAGTGAGGGAAACAAGGTAGAAAGAAGTTAACTTTTACCTTCCACAGTGGAAAAATCAAGTTAGTGTTGGAGACTGGAAAATCAGGAAGTTGTACTAAAAGCTGTAGAGGCATGTAAATACCAGCAGAAAATAACTGAAAGAACATAATTGCCTCCGGGTTAGTGGAAGACCAAAGTGGACAGAAACTGTTATTTTCATAATACACCTTGCAGATCTCTCTCTCTCTCTCTCTCTCTCTCTCTCTCTCTCCTCTCCTCCCTCCCTCCCTCCCTCCCTCCCTCCCTCCCTCCCTCACTGACTTTTAAAGAGCAAAAGATAAGGACCTGCAGGAGGAAGGGGTGATGTTGACAAGAAAGTGGTGTGTGGATTTGCGATCTGGCACACAGAGGCAGCTCTGAGCAGCAGGAGGGAGCAGTTCTGGTCATCTGAGCTTGGGCTGTCTGAATGCAGTCGGCAGCGGGAGAGAAGGCTAGATTCTCCACCATCCTTTAAGCATCAGGCAAAGGAACTTGAGTGTGATTAGGTGGTCAGTGGGAACCATTGCAGAATTTAGGGGAAGAGATGGGGCAACTCCGAACGAAGGGAAGATGGAGACGGGATGGGTAGGTTGTTTCAAATGTAAAGCTCTGTCAGATCTAGCTTTTAAATTCTGGTTGAAGTAAATACACAGAGAGGGCTAGAAGTAGTGATCCACTTTAGTCCTCATTTCATTTTTTTTTACTTCAATTTCTTTAAGCACAAACCATCTAGGAAGGCGTCCCCTGCTGAGCACTAAATGTCAGTGGAGCAAACCCAGGAGGGTGGAAAACAGTGTAGCTCCCTGCATCTTAGGCGGGAGGAGAAGCCAAAAGGAGTCCTGAAATGAGGTTTGCATCTGCCCCACCCAACACACACTCCATTCCACCCAAGACCCTCTGTGTCCCCAAATGCATTCTCCCACCCCTTGATACTGTAGTTTTGAAAACACTGTCAAGAGCCAAGTGTACATTGTGTAACACTTAGTCTCAACTTTACTGAGTTGACTTTAGTTAAAGTAATGAGGACAACATCTCCTTCAGGAAGAAAAAATAAGCAAATAAAATGATTTCATGAATGGTCACAGTGGGTGTACTAATGTAAAAGTATTTCGTTTATATCTTTAGTATCTTGTTATATAGTTAGTGGCTTGCAAGTTGTCAACTTATAAATGATTCAGTTGAGGATTTAAATTTAAGTAACATTACCACTTACAATGGCATTAAAAAAATGAAGTATTGGGGAATAAATTAGGTCAAAGAATATGGTAAGACCTGTATATAGAGAACTACAACATACTGCTGGGAAAAATAAGATCTAAATAAATTGAGAGATATACCAGATTCATGGATTGGAAGACTCAATATTGTTCAGATGCTATTTCTCTCCAAATTGTTATAAAAATTCAGTGTACTACTAATCAAAATCTGAGCAGACTTCTTAGGGGGTAGAAGTTAGCAAGCTTATTCTAAAATTTATATGGAGATGTAAAGGACCTAAAATGAATAAAGATGGACTACCTGATTAAGATTTATTATAAATCTATAGTCATCAAGACAATATAGTATTGGCATAAAACCAAATAAACAGATCACAGAACAGTATGTAGAACCTAGAACTAGACATACCATTGATTTTTGACAAAGCTATCAGGGGAAATCAATGGGGAGAGAATGACGTTTTTAACAGATGGTGTTGTAACAATTAGATGACCCTATGTACAAAGTTAACTTCAACCCTTACTTGAGACCATATAAAAATATAGCTTGAAGTGGATACTAAACCTAGCATAAGAGCTAAAACTGTAAAACTTCCATAAGAACATATAGGAGAAAATCTTAGTGATCTTGGGTTTGTCAAAGATTCTTTAAATACAAAACAAAAAGCAAAGATCATTATAAAAAAATTAATCTATTGGACTTCATCAAAGTGAAAAACATGTGTTCTTCAAATGATATTATTGCAAAAATGAAGAAGTAATTCACAGCCCAAGAGAAAATATTTGTAAGACATACCTGACAAATAACTTTTATTCGGAGTACTATATGAAGAACTCTTACAACTCAATAATAATAGGGCAAACAACTTAATTTTTAAAATGGGAGAAAAAGATCTACAGACATTTCACCAAATGAAAAATGGAAATGGAAAATTAGCATATAAAAAGATTCTCAACATCATTAGTCATCAGGGCAATTCAGTTTAAGACCACCATTATCCATTAAAGATCACTAATTTTCTAAATAATGGCTAAAACTCAAAAGACTGCATCAAGTGCTGGTGAGGATATGGAGGAACTGGAATGCTCATGTGTTGCTAGTAGAAATGTAAATTCATACAACCACTTGAGAAAACATTTTTCTTTGAAAAACTTGACAGTGTACCTACCATATGACTCAGCCATTATCCTGTAAGAACTTACTGAAGAGAAACCTAAGTACATTCCACAGAAGATGAGTACATGAATTTTCATAGCAACTTACTTACCAGTGCAAATACCCACATCAAGCAAGCGGGAACAGGCTACAGTACCACTTAGCGATGGGAACTACTGATGAGCAAGGTGGGTAACCTGAACATGGGTGGACTGAGAAGGATCCGTGGCGGCCATAAGAGCATCTCCCACCTCTGGAATCTGGGCTCCTTCCTGGGCCAGGCACCCGAGGATGAAGGTGGACCTGCTCTGTCACAGAGGTGAGTCCAGGTCACCTAGGTGAGGGTCACGACCCGCCTCAGACTTCACTACCAAGGTGACACGTGCCCTTTCATGTTTCTGCCAGCTCCTGGATTCCAGAGGGTCTGCCTGTGACGAGGGTGTGTGTGGAAGGGGACAGGGAAGGAAGCCCCTGTCTGGGGCAGTGAGGAGCGTGTGCCCTGCTGGCCCCTGCAGTAGCCATGTGGTGTGGGGAGTTGTGGCTCTGTCTGTCCACTTCGGGTCAGTTCTCATGCCAATCCCCCTGGCTGCCATCACTCTCAGGACACTCACCATGTCCACAGTGGCCCTTGACAAGTAAGGACAGGTCACTTGTTTATTTTGCCCGTAGCCCTGCTTGGGGCAGTTTCTGATCAGGGAGTTCACTTGCATTTGTTTCCCTTCCAGTACTGCAGACTGCCTGCACTGGGCATGTGGTGACTGTGAGCCTGGGGGCCCTGGCCGGGGTGGCAGAAAGGCGAGCGCAGAGAGGGGTGGCCCACGGAGGCCATCACCTGTTCCACTGCCTAGCAGGGCCAGCGACTGGCTCCCTGGGACTCCTGCAGCCTGTTCACACATCACTCCTCTCCCGTTCCCCGGGTGGGAAATCCGTAACAGGCTCTTTGGCAAAGGCCGAGCCGTGGTGCCTCGTGGCCAGCCGATCCATCAGGCAGCCGACAGGCATGATCGAGTGCTGTGTCACATGCAGCCTGGGAAACAAATACGTCGTGTGAAATGTATTGGTGAACAAACTGAAAAATTGTAAAGCTCTTAAGGACTTTCATGCTTGTTAGCATTTTTTGACAGAAAATCACTGAAGCAGTGAACATAAAAAAATAGTCACGGTTGATTCACAATTTAGCTTGTTGTTCTATTCATTTGACTCAAGTGACATTTCACTTCCGGGTGCGCCCCTGAGCTACTCCTTGCATTGCGGGGTGTTTTTTCTGGATGGTATTTCCCACTGGGGATTCTTCTGAGCTCCTTGACTCTGCTTTCACCCACATTGTAGCCTCCCTGGAGGTGGCATTTTATGCTTCTGAAGGAGACCAAAGGAACCTATTGAACACACATTTTTTCCAAACCCTGGCCAGGTTTGACCTCAGGTGCTGTGAGCGGTTCTTCTGGGCTTAATTCATACTTGAGCATTTGGGAAGTGGGTCACAAGGACATTTGGGAGGGACTTGGTTTTCCTTCTCGGGACCTGATGCTGCAGTGGCATGCTTTACTCCAAGATGTTCCCAAGGGAACCTCATTTTGTTATCTGTCCACGAGTAGATGGACGTCCTTGTGAATTTCACTGTTAATGTTTTGTTCACTGTGTGTGGTGAGTCAGGGTAAGGCAAAGCACTGGGCTGTGTGTGGGTGACTGGGCTGCTGGGTGTGGCCCCTGGTGGCTGGGTCTCTGTCCATCACTGGAGCCCTTAACCCTCCTTGCCTGCAGCAGCCCAGAGTCAAGTACACAAGTTGGGTGATTTGTGAGAGAGAGCCATGTCATTTGGCCTACCCCAACTGGAACTGCTATGTACCCCTTCCTTGAAAACTGCCCATGCTTCCATCCTGAGAAGGAGGGTACAGGCATAATGTTATCCATGAGAAGGTGGCCACTTGTTGAAAGGGACCCTGTCAGGACAATGCTTGGTATGTTCTAAAGCATATGTAGAACTGCATCTTGCTATCTAAGTATCAGTGTCATTGACACTTGATCCCATAAGGTGGTGGCAGGTGGTCAGTTTTGTTGACCAGCCTCTGGTCGACCTTTTTTTTTATTATTTTTAAGTTGGAGTCTCACTCGGTTGCTCAGACTGGAGTGCAGTGGCCGCTCCTAGCTACTGCAGCCTCTCCTGCTGGGCTCCGGCGATCCTTCTGCCTCAGCCTTCCAAGTAGCTGGAATTACAGGCGCGCGCTACCACGCCCGGCTGATTTTTTTGATTTTTATTGTAGAGATGAGGTCTCGCTGCCCAGGCGGGTCTCGAGCCCGCGGGCTCAAGCAATCTACTCACCTCAGCCTCCCAAAGGCGCGGGATTACAGGCTGAGCACCGAGCCCGGCTGGTTGACCTTTTAATTAATCTCCAGCGCCCACCTGTGCAAGCGTTGGGCCGGGTGCAGTATGGTGCCATCCGTTGTGACCATGTGTCTTCCTCTCCACCCTGGCTTCCTGGCGACAGTGGGTTATAACTCAGCATCCACACTCACTCCCCGCCTTGTTTTCTGGGGCCATGCATATGTTCCTCAGCCATTCTATTTGGTCATCATCTGTTTTGAGTTTATGTTCATTAGACTTGCTGTCATTCAGGTCATACTGTCTCCTGTCTTGTAGTTTTAAACAGAGTCGTGTTTACATGAATGAAATGAAGACACTGAGTCAGAAGGAAATTGCATGTGGCCTTGGTCCTGGTGGCCATGGCCTTGTTCACTGGCTAGTGCTGGTCAAGGGCCTCCCCCACCCGCTGGGGAGCGGTGGGCTTGTCAGCAGTGGACTTGGAGTTTCCCCTTTGCAGCCAAGGGGCTGAGCGGACAAGGGCTGCCCCTCTCTGGCCAGAACTTTCTCAAAGTCATGGCCAGGTGGCGCCCTGGGCTGTGCAGGGTGAATCCCGTGAGACTGCACCCCGCTGAGCAAGAGGCCACACAGACTGGGGGAAGTGAGAGCTGGGGCTGCAGAGGTCGTGCTCTGAGGAGGCCTCACCTGGCCTCTGGCTGTGCCTGTGCCTCCAGAGACGGCCCAAAACATAGAGCCTCACTTTCATCCAGAAGGGGTGTCCCCAGACATCTCACCTGGCAAGGTAGCCGCTGTTGACTCGGTCTTCTGAATGTAGGAAAGCTACCTTTTGGATTTGTGCAAATGCCCTTCCTAGAAGTAAGCTCATTCCATGTTTTTTTTTCCCCCCTCAATTTTGTCTGTTACCTTTTGGGAGAAGACCTGATTGTTATTTATGACCAGAAAGAGTCATGTTAAGATTTTTTGGGATTTCTCTCATTGTATAAAATGTTCCGTGGTTAAAGGGGAAGAGTGTTATAACCACATTATTCCCTTATCACGTTTGCCTTAAAATCAAGTGACCGTATGCCTGGCTTGAACTCACTGCTTTCACTCATGCCATGGCTAGTTTTTAATGTGTCATTATGTCCTCATTGACTTTCACCTATAAACTTAGGGAAATTCAAGGATATTTGTGTTTAGACTGACAGAAAGGGAGAGCCACTTGAACACATTATTTTATGTTTTTTCTGGTTTTAAATTCGATTTCTGCTGGCTAGGGTGAAACTTGAGAATCTGAGAAGTTGTTAGAAGCAGTAAAAAGGTAACAGAAAAAAGACCTCTCAACCATGTCGGCAATATGGTAAAGAAACACCAGCTGTAAACCTCCCTCCTCTGTAGAAAATGTGGCATTCAGTCAACTAAAGTATATATCATTGGATTTGAGAATAGCCAAAAACTTCTCAGATCACCCAGAACAAACCGGTCAGCAGTACGTGATCCAGAGGTACTGCTTGCGAACAGCTCCTTTTCCTGCTGGCCACTTCTGGCATAGAACAGTGTCCAGGACTGTCCGAGAGCCCTGAAGGATGGGCCATACAGCACTTAAACATCTTTCAAACGGAAATTGTTACACTTTGCTCTTCATCTTGAAATTAATGTTTGGATGTCAATTTTTATTGCTGATCTAATGGATGAAGTCCAGCAATTGCAGCTGTCCCCTTAAAGCGGTCCCCAGTGTGTGCTGTGCAAACCTTCCCTGGCATGCCACTCACGCCCCCCATTTGTAAGTGGACTCAGGTAGAGAAAGATGTCTGTGCAGAGAGAGCCCTTTGGAGACAGTTTGACTCACACTATATACTCAGTGTTCTGGGAGTCATAGAAGGGTAAAGATGAGTTTTTTCTTTAATTTTCTTATTATTGCTTCCCCCCACTTTCACTTTCCTCTGCTGCCCAGGAAAAAAATGGCTGGATGCTGCTTTCCAAGCTGGGGCCAGAGCAGCCAATGTTAGGCAAGACGGAGGTTTTGTCTGAGGCTGGCTGAGTTTTATATATCTATTTATGAGATCCAATAATGTAATGATGTGATTGTGCTTGTCTAATAAATGCTGCTGTACAAGCTCAAAACATCGAGCATTTCCATTGTGACCCGAATCGTCTAAGCTGCAGCCTCTTTTGGGTTGGAGCTAGGCTGTTTAATAAATGTTCGCTGTTCTTCCAACCATCACAATTATTTAAAGGGGTTTCAAAAGAGAGAGAACAAATCAAATCAAGCCATTACTGTTGAATCTCATTCTGGAGTTAAGTGTATTTTTTAAAATGTGGGTCTTGTTTGGAGTCTCCTCCCAGTTTTCATCTATTACCACAATAATTGAGTTTGTAGCTGGAATTAAATTTATCAAATTGCGTTATCCTCTTTAGAAATCGGATAGGCGTCCTGGCAGGGCGAGGCAGAAGTTAATCCGCTTTGCTAAAGCCTCCAGTGGCACTGCTCAGCGGGCTGAGGAGGCCCAGACATCTTCCTGTCACCCCGAGCACGATGTAATTTCTCCTCAATCCCTTGTGCAAATAATGACATTTGAATCGAGCATTAACAGGCTTAATTACTTTAAAATTGTCATTTTAATTTACACTGATATAGTATTGATCATACAAGCAGAGATTAAGCTGTTCAGTGGAGCGGATGATGGGGAATTAAACATTAAAGGGTCCTCGAGGGGCCTCGTGCGCTGCCCGGCGTGAGCCGGAAGAGGGATGATATTTCTCGGTAATGAACTGGCGGCATGCGGGGACATGAATCTTGGGCTCTTGGAAAAGGGGAAATAATGGGGTTTGGGAAGCATTTGCAGGTTATTCATTCGCTGCCATGCACCAATTCTCCAGTGATTCATCCGCCTCACCAACATTTATTTATCCAACAGATTCCGGAGCTTTGACCTTTCTGCTAAGTACATTGAACATAAGTTGAAGTGGAAATTTTTCAGGTGTAACTTTTACAGGTATTTGTTATTTTTTTCTTATTTCTAGGCAACGTCAAGCAAAGTTATTCCGTTTTCGCGTGCGCCGGCGTTCATAGGCCCCTGTGGTGTCGGCGCGGGGGGGTGGTGGCCGGGAGCTCCACAGCCAAGCCGCACACTTTCTTTTTGAAAATGCCAAAGGCCATTCCAGGTTTAAATGTCATCAGCCCTTTTTTGGACGAAGTAGCCTGAGAGTGTCACATTTTTGCTGTGGGCCTTCTGCCTCTCTCTTCAGTTCGTTTTTGGGTTTCTTGTGATCCTTATGCAAAGTTATGCCCTGGAACTGCATAGCTCTATTAGATGGAGAAAATATGGAAATGAATCCGACCGTTCTGTTCCGAAGCAGGCACCTTTGGCAGACTTCTTTTGGCTAAAATCAGACCATATCACATCTTCTACCCTTAAACTTTCACTTTTCAGAGGTTGCATAATAAAAACTTAAGTGATTGATTTTATAGCTCAGTGGGGAGTGATGAAATTCTTGATCACTATCCATAATGGCTTTATTTTAAACAGTGCGCTGGAGATTTCATTAAGGCCTGATCAAGGAAATTAAAAAATGTTGATATTTCTTCTCAAGTCAAACATGAATTTGCACAGGGAGTGTTAGAAGGGCTTATAATTTCTCCTGACATTTTTATTCTCTTCAGGAGGATTTAAAAGCTCTGGCTCATTATACTCATTCTTTGAATAGCTTAGGGATCTTCATCCCTTATTTGTCATGTTTACAATTGGGTTGATTTCCGTGGCTTTCCTTAAAATCTGCCGAGTTCTGTGACCACACAGCTGGCTTTCATTGAGCATGTACTGCGTGCTGGAATCTTTCTAAAACCTGATGGGCCTTTCCCCCGTTTTACAGTTGGGGAAACTGAGACACAAGAAGGTTAAGAAACAGCCAGTTAGTAGCACCAGCTAGTGAGTAGCCGGTAGGTTATGCAGTGAGTTCCAGGTGCAGTCAGACCGGACTCACCCTGTGTGGTGTGCTCCCTACCACTGCCCTTTGGTTGTACCAAGGAATCTGTGCATGTATTTTATTCTTACTCTCGCAGCTTAGGTTGTAGCACAAGCTAAGCACAGTCTTCAGTGGCCCCGTGTATCAAGCAGAAACAGCGATACTCAAGGAGGCCCTGAGAGTGTCCTCCCGGAGAGGCCAGTGATAACTCTTCGGTGTGGTTCAGTTGTGGCCTTGAGAGCAGTCGCTGCTTCTCTTATGTGTTCACAGGACACTATTCACACGTTGTTAACATGACCTGGAGGCGACGTAGGTCCACACAGAGCTCTCTTCCGATCGCCAGGCTTGTACGTACCTTGTGGGCAAAGAGGAGTGGGGTGTGGTGTATGGTGGATTCTTGATGCAGAACTTATAGCGAAATTGGGGTAGATACAGTCAGAATTTCAGTTCTTGAGCTTTGACCTTGATTTGTAGAATAGCTTTGTTCCACCATGTTCTCACTCCCCACCATGATAATGTTTTCTTATTTTTTTCACATATTGGCATTTATTTATTTCGTGTCAACTCTGGGAACCCTTCCTCAGGTGTAGCTTCACGCACCTTAGTTCCCAGACTGGTAGAAGCCATGCCTTGTCAGTTGCATGCCACCCACGAGCCTGGTGGCTGAGTTGTGTCTGTAGAGGCGAACCTGTTCTCCAGGCCCATGAGCTTCCTGCCCCAGCCCCACCCTTGCTGGTCCCCCTAGGGAGCCAGGCCTCACTTGTACCTGTGTCCCTCCGGACTCTCCTCGTGCGTAGCGCTGCATGACTCTCCAGGCCTCTCAGCCCCTTCTTCTGTCTAAACCCGTATCCTCTGCTGGGTCTGGACCCCAAACCTCTTCCCGGAAAAATCCCTCCACAGCCGTCTGGCCCTCCCCAAAGCCTGGTGCTCCCTGTGCCCCTGCCTCCCCAGCACCCCTTGCAGTCTTCTGCCTCAGCCCAGCTCTCAATGCCCGCCGTGTCCTCAGACTCTTCCCCCATGTCCTGCAGCCTCCCAGCTCTGCTCGCTTTCTCTTGCCAGCACAGCCCTGGCCAGGGAGCAGGAGGCGCTGTCAGGCCCCCGTCACCGAGGGGAGGATGAAGTCAGTGGGGCATTCCCGTCCCCCGGGCCTCGGCTGGACCTCCACCGCGCCTGGTGCTGTCCGCCTGACCTTCCAGCAGGTTCCATGGGAGATTCTGCTCTCTCTCACAGCAGCGGGTTTCCCTCTGTGCCAGGTCGCCCCCATTTGCCACAGGCTAGTGTTTTCCTCATAAGGGAAGAAACCTCCCTTGACTCCATGTCTCTCCAGCTCCTTGTCCTGTAGAAACTGATTTCTTGGCTGTGTGTGTGTGTGTGTGTGTGTGTGTGTGTGTGTGTGTGTGTGTGTGTGTGTTTTATTAAGGAAAATGATAGATAATCATGTGGTCAGGACAGCAGTGCCAAAGTGGAGAAAGTGCAAACAATGGTGATCACTTGATGGGTGTCACTTCTCCTCTGTCTTTGTCAGTAAGGCCTAATTTATAACAAGGCCATTAGTGGGAGATAGCTTTCTTTGGATATCTTTTCCCGTAAGGGTTATTCATGATTTGGCCTCAGAAGAGGTTAGAAAGAAGAGTCTTTCTTTCAGATTATTGGAAACACCAAGTGGCCAGCTCCTGTGTGACGTGAGACATGGGGTATGTGGGTGCCCCTCCTCCATCTGCCAGGTATGTCCTCTGCCTCTTCTGGCTGGGGCAGCGGTGTCAGGCTGGTGGTTAGTGGGCAGTCAGGGCTCTCGGTGCCATGGCCTCTTCTGAGCCCACGGAAGGCACAGCAGACTCAAGGGTAGGGAATTTATGTGTGCTACAGTGAGACTTCTGCCTCTCTGCTTTGAAAGTCCAAAATCTTTCTTGGCTGGCATATCCCTTTCTTCTGTGCCTTTTTATTGTAACATCAGCCAAGGTCACATGTGGTATCATATTGTTGTTCCTCCAGCATGGTGATGTGATGATGGGAAGTAATCACCACCTGGCTGGAGTAAAGGTTAACTAACATTTAAGGATTGTAACACTGTGTGCTTTACTCATGCAGGACCAAAAAAAACTCCATGAGGTAGGTGTTGTTGTTGTCTTTCCCATGTTACAGATGGGGAAATTGAGACAAAGAAAGGTTCCGTATATTGATTGAGGTCTCAAATCCTAGAAGAGTCAGATGCAGTCAGTATTCTGGTGCTAGAATCCGCATTCTTATCTAGCCTGCCTGCTTACTCTCTCAGAATAGGGGCAAGTGGAGGAAAAGTCACTTTCAGCCTGGCTGACAGTGGAGGGGATGTTCAGGGCTTCAGGGCTGGCAGTGTTGGTTTAGAGGTGACTGTTGTCATATATTCAGGTAGATTATCAGTTTTAAAGCTTGAGGACAGGTTTCTTTAGAGGCTGAAATTCAGTAGTATCCTAATTTAAGGAAAAGCCACAGAAAGCTGTGTTTTTACTTGGAAGGCTGAGGCGGAAGGATCCCCGGAGCCCAGCAGGCCGAGGCTGCGGTGGCCGGGAGCGGCCACTGCACTCCAGTCTGGGCGACAGAGTGAGACTCCAACTCAAAAAAAAAAAAAAAGAAAACTGTGTTTTATTGAGTGACTCTTACTGAGCAGACACTGTGTTCTATACATGTTGCCTCATTTATTCCTCCATGTAGGGATATTTGGGCAATAGTAAACCCATTTTTTTCTCTTTTTCTTTTTTTAATTTCTCTGTCAGAATTAAGTTTTAGTTCATGCCTATATCATCAGTAGCTGAAGTATTGAAGTAGCCCCATTATTCAAAGGTGGAACAGAGGCTTTACTAGTGCTATGTATTTGTTCAGATCACATAACTAGAAACGGTGGAGCTGAAAACAGAATTATTGAGCTACAAATGGGCTAGAAGAAAATACTAAAACGAAGCATGGAGAGACAAGGACAGGGTGGGAGGGTGAGTGGGAGACAACAGAAGGTATAGGGACACACATGTGTAAGTGGAACCTGAGAAAGAAGGTGGGGGGGTAGCGGAAGACACTTTTGCAGACATGGTAAGTCACAGTTTTCCAAAGTTAGGAATGACTTTAATACGCTAAGTCCACAAAATGAGGAATCCCAGCAGGATTAAAAAAAAATAAGAATCTATACCCAGGCAGATCATAATAAAACTGAAGAAAATCATAAACAGGGAGGAAATTTTGAAAGCTGCCATGGGGGCTAGAAAAGGAGTAACACTCTCATGGAAAACACCTTCCAGTAGAAATAGGAATAGTCAGAGGACAGTGGAGCCTTGTCTTCTGTGTCCTGGAAGGAAGCCGTCAGTGTAGAATTCCTTAATCCAACAAAGACATCTTTGAAGAATGAAGATGAAAAAGACATTTTTACTCAAACAAAAGACAATGAATACGACAGGATATTCTTCAAGCCAATAGAAAATTATCTTGGGTAAAGTCAGAGATGAGAAAGGAATGAGGCGTAGTGAAAATGGTAGATATGGGGTATGCATAAGTGCATATCAGGCATGTAAAATAAGACATCTCCTGCAGTTTAGAATATTGAGAGAGCTAATGTTCACCCCAAAGATGGGTGTACATGGAATCAGTGCTCTGGGGCCTTCGTGCTGAGGAGGGTAAGGGTAACGACTGTTGGACTTGAAGAATTGGGACCCTTGTCAGGATGTGGAATGGTGCATGCCTTTGAATACTGCTGTTTGGGCATTTCTGTGGAACAGGAGCTAAGTTAAGTTATTCGAAAAAGAAGTAGATGGCAGTTTCCCAACGTAATTGAAGGTTAAAAATCAATTAAAGCTTTTTAGTAGTATTTTACATGCTTTTCTATGTCAGGAGGTATTTTGTAAACAGCTTGTGTTCAGTGTTGGCCATCTCTTAAAGTGCATTTTACTTTAATTATCCTGTATCCGTAGTGGTCATAACCTGTTTCTCCAGAACATTCATAAGAATGAAATTGTAATTGAAAAGCTAATGATTTTTTAGAAGACAAAAGATAAAAGAGCCGTTTTAATTATGATGCAAACTCTTTACATAATTTAATTGGCATGAAAGTTTATTGATTTACTTTTATAATTCTTATTACATAGAAAAACATAATTTAATACATTTCATAATTAAAGCTAGTTATTTTAAGATTGAGATCTGTCTTTTCTCATCAAAATTTTCAATTTACAAAATATTTGTTATAAAAATTACATCTATGTTGCAAGTGAATCTCGTTTTGAGAGGAAAATAGGTCAGTGATATGAATTAAGTGATTTGGGGTGCATGCATCAAAAGTCAACTCCTTACACAGCTTTGTTTTTCATTAAATATACTAAAAGCCTCTAGGTCTGGGCCATCTTTTGCCGTAGTCGAAGCTGGTAATGGGCACACCATGTGAATTCTGGAGTGGGGACTTTTCTGCCTGCCTACGCACCCTCCTGGATAAAATAGGGGTGAAAGGTTGTTTACTTCTCCTACTTTGCGTCTGGCGTCGGCTCATGAAAGATACTAAATCAGGCAGAAGTCAGTAGGGATTTTTCTTGGAAAAGCAGGGTCCAAGGTAATGTGTTGGACACAAGCAGGTAATATATGCGATGTGGCTCCTCATATCACCGCTGGCCTCCATGCTATGAAGTGGGAGGTCAGCCTCCGTTCCCCATGCCCTTGAGGTCGCAGTCTTGGGTGTCTTCCTCCACCTGACTCACCTCCAAGATGCCCTTGGTCCTGTCCTCATCCCTGATTGCTCTTTGTCCCCAACCACTTTTTGTTTCCCTGACCGTTCCTTGGCCCCCTGACCACTGATTCTTTCACCTACTCCCATCTTCTCCCTAATGGCGGCCTCTGCTCCAGTCCTTGGCTCTGCCCTTTTCTCTGGCTCTAGTTCCTCCTTGGTGAGTTCAGCATTCCATGGCTTTGTGGACCATCTACACGCTGACCCCCTACCACTCCAGGGTCACCCAGGTCTCTGTCCTGAACTTGAGACCCATAAGGTTCAGTCATCTTTGATGCCTCCCTGGGGTGTTCAAGGCCATTTCAACCTCAGTGGGTCTATATAGCTGGACACCGTCTCTCCCGAGCCCTCCTCATTTTCAGTGTGGCAATGCCCCACTCCGTAGCCTGGGCAGAAACCTGACGTCAGCGTCAAGTGCCTTTCTCATGGAAGTCCTGCAGACACTGCCTGTGTGCAGAGCTGAACTTTCCCATAGGGTATCTCCGTCATGGCCCCCTCCCATGCCTCTGTCTTGGGCTCTGGCTGTCTGGTCACTCCTGTGTCTCAGACACCTGAGACTTGTGTAGAATAGAGAATGTACCCTGTGAGTATTTGAGGAATGAGAGAAGGAGTGAATGAGTGAATTCTCTCAGAAAGGGTGGATATTTCTTAAGCCAGTTGATGACGTTGGTCACAAGTGAGACACGGGGAGCAGCGACCTTGAAGCAGTGTGAGAATCTGGGATTACTGGTAGCTTTGCCACCTTCATGATGCACACCCCTGTGAGACAGCCTGTATTCAAGGCCGTTTTAAAAGGCTGTCTCGTTCTATTTTGGTTGCTCTTCACTATGGTAATATGAAATGTTAACAGGCGTACTAATCTGGTGGAATTTATTGTGGCCAATGTGAGCTATTAAGTGGCTGTTGTGTGGAGTGTTTACCCTTGCTGTCAGGATGACTGGTGTTCGGCACTGGCAGACAGAGCCCTGACCCTTCCTGGGCTGCCTAATTGGGGACGCTACAACCCAGAGCTTTGACAGGGTTCAGCACCCTGCATACAGCATGCCAGCTCCCATGGTGCACGCTTTATAAAATGCTCTTTAATTCAGGAACAGAATATCATTAACTTTGTAAGTGGATGAATACAATGGACAACCAATTTAATTAACTTCTAATGCTGGCTGTTGGTCAGGAGGTAGAATGAAATTATATGTGCATCTCTCGAGCAGGCAGACAGCCTAGAGAGGCCTTGGTGGTGAGGTCAGACAGGGGGACACCTTTGTGCTGTCATCTCGTGTTTGGCCCCAGGAGCTAAAATTGGAAAGTCAGTACTTTGCAAATAAGTCAGCTCTCATTTTGAGATGGCTACAAAGCTTCTCTGGGAGATGACGGTAGTGTGACAGTGACAGGTTAAATGCAGCCTCCCACATGCTGCCTTCAGGGTGACAGCGGAGGAAATGGGCAATGATGTCGCCTCATCCAATTAGGTTGGCTGCCCGTGAGTTTATTATACAGGAAAAGATCAATGAAGCTCTACATTGATTTAAGCAAAAGGTTTGTATCATTTATTATTGTTTATAATCTAATGAATGTTATTGTAACTTTGCTCTGATTTATTACTCTATCTATTAAATTGTTTTAAAACCAGGAATTGGACCTACCTTGTGATATGGTAAAAAATGTTATTTTTTATGACTGTGTCCAGCCTCTCGGGACCAAGTTAATCTGCGTGGTAGGCTGTACCTTGAGGTCTGACCCAAGGCTTCTGCCCCTTGGGTCCTGAGCTTCTTAGCCAGTCACTCCTGAAGGTGCTGTATGCCTCTTTCATCAACCATTTGTTGAATTCCTACCTTGAACCAAGCATTGATTGACCAGGTCACTTCCTGCCTTCAAGGAGCTTCCACTTGGCTCCCCACAAAATATTTCAGGCGAGGAAACCGTTGCCGACTCCAGCAGGTGGCTGGAGTATGCAGCACCTTGAAAGGAAAGATGGGGGCTGGGCTGGGGCCGAGCCTCTGGCCAGAGCAGTCAGTCAGGAGGGCTGCTTGGAAGTGGCAGTGTTTCTGTGGAAACCTGAAGCATTAGGAGGTTCACGTAGAAGCAGCTGGACAAGAAGGCAGAGCATGACAGAAGAGCTCAGCCTGCTCAGGGACCGAACAGCCCTTGTGCCTGGAGCCACGTGAGCCGGAGGTGTGCGGGCCGGAGAGCTGCTGGGGAGGTCCGCGGTGAAAGACGTGGCTGCGAGGCAGAGCAGGGGCAGGACCTGGTGTACATTTTTTTTTTTTTTTTTTTTTTTTTTTTTTCAACTGAATTAGTCTCTTTTTATTCTCTTGGTAATCTCTTCCAAAGTTAACTACTTCCGTTGTAGGTGATGAAATGTATAAGGCTCCACTTCGAATGTTGGCACTGTTATGAGCATGGTCTTTCCCTTTACTGGAACTCAGAATTAAAATTCTTGGTTTTTACATTCCAGTCCCAGAAGTAGTTTCCACTGCAGAAGTTATGTGACGACAGTCTTAGGCTGGCTAGTGGGCCCACAATCAGGCTTTAGCTTCTCCAGGAACACTACAGGATGGATTTAGTTTAAATATGCTTTAAACTAAAAGGCATTCTCCCAAGTGATTTAAAAAAGTTTTTTTTTAGGCCACCTCTGGGACCAAGTTAATCTGCGTGTAGGCTGTACCTTGAGGTCTGACCCAAGCTTACTGCCACCTTGGTCCTGAGCTTCTTAGCCAGTCACTCCTGAAGGTGCTGTATGCCTCTTTCATGATACCTGTTGTTGTTGCCATACAAGCTGCCAGCAGTTATGATGACCAGTATGTCCCCCAAGAAATTGCGAAACCTTGGCTCCACATTGTCATTCAGACCTTGAAAGGAAAATCGGCTGGTTGGGGTCCGACCTCCCAGGTAGTCAGTAGGAGAGCTGCATTGGATGCATGTTTCTTGGAAACTAAAGATTGGGTTTAAAGATGGCAAGAGGGCTGATTGTGTTCTGCAGCCCTGTCTAAAAGGTTTTATCGTTCCGAGCTCTGTTCTCGTGCCCTGATGAGCAGTAGTCTTGATGACTTCTTGTAGGCTCTTTTGGAAGCTGTTTCCTGCAGGTGATGGTTCATGACAAATGGCAACACCAGTGACCACTGTGCTTTCGGACCTTCGCCCTGGGTCCTTAGCGGAGGCATTTCACCAATGAGCGAGTCACATGTACCCCTGTCATGACATCTCCCCACCTCCAGGCACGCCGTCGCACTCGGACTTGAATGTCGGAGACACCATCGTGGCTGAGAGTCCGTAGATGTCGATGGCCGAAGGCGGCGGGTTGAGGGCAGCGTGAGCGGTGCAGCCGAGGCTGGGAGGGGAGGACTGTGTACATTTTTAAAAGACCGCCCTGGCCCTGGGTGGAGAGGAGGCGAGGGCTGTGGCGATGGGGGACGCGGCGCTCCCACTGGGGGAGCAGGAGGCGAGCAGCCCAGCCTGGCACGGGACAGCACGGTGAGGTAGCTTGGAGCGGGACGGCGGCTCTGCGGCCTGCAGAATGTGTGGAGGGATGCTTGGGGGCAAGGCATGGTGGCCAAGATGCTGGCGGTCTCTGAGAGGGCTGTGGTTTCCAGTGGGAGCGCGAGGAGGGTAAGTGATGGAGCAAGTCCCGAGCTGGGAGAGACAGGGCCTGCTGTGAGACACCAAGTGGGAACCACGCAGCCGCCGGGGCCGTGAGACTGGCCTTCAAGGGAGGCCCCACGCTGTGCACGTGCAAGGTGAGGTGGACAAGGCCCCCCTGGAGTGAGGAGGCAGTAGAGGGGAAGGGACTTCACAGGACACCCTAGGCAGGTCTGTGCGTTGCCGTCGCCCCAGAGGGGGAGAAGGAGGTCCAGAGAGGGCGAGTGTGGCGTCCCGAAGCCCCGAAGTCCCGTGCTTGAGGAGGAGGGTGGGGCATGCGAGCCTGACGATAAGCTGAAGAGTGGGAGGTATTCTTTGTGATGCAGATAATAGACAAAGCACTGATCCTAGATTGCGTTCAAAAATAAAAAAACCTGGCCAGGCTTGGTGGCTCAACCTGTAATCCCACACTTTGGGAGGCCAAGGCGAGTGGATTGCCTGCGGCCGCGGGTTCAAGACCCGCTGGGGCAACTTGGCAATACCTCATCTCTACAATAAATCCAAACATTAGCCGGGTGTGGTAGAGCGCGCCTGTAATTCTGGCTACTTGGAAGGCTGAGGTGGAAGGATCATCGGAGCCCAGCAGGTCGAGTCTGCAGTGGGTCTGGGCGACAGAGTGAGACTTCAACTAAAAAAAAAAAATTTAATTTAATTTAATTTTAAAAACCTGTAAAATGAAGGAAAGATAAATAGAAAAATAGACAAAGGATGCAAAAAAGGAGTTCACAGAAGAAACCTCAGTGACCAGTAGACAATGGAATAGCATAGAGAGCCCAGAAACAAATCCTCTCATGTTTGGTCACGTGACTTTTGACAAGGATGCTAAGACCATTTAAGGGGGAAAGGACAGTCTTTTTAACAGATGGTCTGGGAAAACTGAGGTCTATGTACAGAAGAATGAAGTTGGACCCTGACCTTACTTCATGTACAAAAGTTAACTCAAAATTAATCACAGACCTAAAAGTATAAAATTTTCAGAGGAAAATATGGGCCAGAACCTTCGTGACATTGAATTTGGCAGTGATTTCTGGGATACAACACCGAAGGCACGGGTAGCAAAAGAAAAAGATAGACAAATTAGACTTTATGGAAATTTAAAAATTTTGTGCATCAAAGACAGTATCGGTTTTCTCCAACTTCTCCACATCCTCAGCATTACCTGCTATTTTCTAGGCTTTTTGATAATAGCCATCCTAATGGGTATAAGGTATTAATTAGTTCATTGTATATTTTTGTAAATTGACAAGAATTATAGTGCAATGCAGTATTGGGGGAATATAAAATTTTGTAGTCACTGTGGAAAACAGAATGGTGAATACTCCAAAAATTAAAAACAGAATTACTTTACCATATGGTCCAGAAATTTCACTTCTGGGTTTATACTTGAAATAATTGAAAGTAGCGCCTTGGAGAGATATTTGTAATCCATGTTCACAGCATTGCTGACAGTAGCTAAAACATGGATGCAACCCGAGTGTCTATCAGTGGATGAATGAATAAGCAAAATATGTATCTATATCATGAACTATTTTCCAACTTAAGGAAAGAAGGATATTCTGGCAGCTGCTGCAGCGTGGTGGGAACTTTGAGGACATTATGCTAAATGAAATAAGGCTGTCACAAAAAGACTAATACTGCATGATTCTACTGATATAAGGTCCCTAGAGTAGTCAAAATTATAGAGACAGAAAGTAGAACAGTGGTTGCTGGAGGGAGAAGGTGGCATAGGGAGTTCCTGTTTAATGGTTAGAGAGTTTCAGTTTGAGAAAATGAAAAGTCCTGGAGATGGTTTGTGTGGTGATTACACAATGTTATGAATATACTGAATACCACTGATCCATTCACCTACAGATGTTTACAGTGATACATTTTATGTCATGTGCCTTTTGCCATAATAAAAAAATTTAATTAAAAAAGGGCCAGACATGGTGACTCATGCCTGTAATTGTAGTATTTTGGGAGACCTAGGCGAGAAGACTGCTTAAGCCAGGAGTTTGAGACAAGCCTAGGTAACACAGCATGAGACCTTGTCTCTTAAAAAAAAAAAATGAACTGGGCCTGGTGGTATGTGCCTGTAGTCCCAGCTACTTGGGAGACTGGGGTGGAAGAATTGCCTGAGCCTAGGAGGTCGAGTTTGTGGTGAGCTGTGATCATGCCACTGCACTCCAGTCTGGGTCACAGAGTAAGAAACCTACTCCAAAGAAAAAGAAAAAATAAAAATAGAGATGCCCAACTATGCTAGTATACTGAAGATGCAAATTAAAGCAACAAGGTTTAATATCCCACCCATTCAATTGGCAAAAACTAAAGTCTACTGGCACTAGGTCATGGCAAGGATGTGGAACAATAGGCACTGCCTGGAGATCTGACAGTGGTGTGATAGTCATGGCAACTGGTGGAGCAGTGTGATGGCACCTGTGTGGATGGTGCATGTCTGCCATAAGCCAGCAAGTGTATCTGCATATTATATGTATATGCAAGCACATTTAATACATCTGTACACGTGTGTGCGTCATCTCTCACATGCTTACTCAAGGGTACCTTATTGGAAATAGTCTTTATGTCCAACAGGGGCTCGGATAAATGGCAGTATTTTTGTATAGTGGATTATTATATAACATTAAAAATAAGCTAAAATAGTACTCTGGGGGGAGAATTTCCAAAGGTGATTTAGACAAGATGGGATTGATAAAGCTTACATTGCCAAAGCCTTCTCACGTCTTGCCTGTTACTCCTGTTCATCACCATCCAGGATGGCAGTCACCTCTGGGAGAAAGGACAGTAGAATAGGCAGCTCCAGAGCACGTTCTCTCTCAGTGCACTTGCCATCGTTTGGCCCTGGCCTGGGGCAAGCACCCAGGTTTGCGTCCTCCTTTCTTCTCTGCCTGCCTCCCAGTGGACCCCAGGCACAGAACCAGCGGGCTGCTGTTCTTCATTCTTGCCGTGTTGTCCTTCTCGGCCCAAACACAGCCTCTTTCTGAGTCATTCTTCCTTTATTATTTTGTTGTTTTTAAGTGGGTTACAGCAGACACCCGTGAAGTTCTCGTGCAACCGAAGATCTTTCTAGAACAGTAACATATATCTTCCTGTGTGTGCCTGGTCTAGCCCACCTCCCTGGCTTATCCCATCCCCTTCACAGACAATCACTGTTCTGAATACTGTGTTCATTCTCTTATTGTTTTTTAATGTAATTTTAACTTTGCATTTTTGTTGTTGCTGTTCAGCTTTTTGTTTATTTGTTTTAATTTTAGAGTTGTAGGGCACATGTGAGGATTTGCTACATGAATAAATTGTGTGCAGGTGAGGGAGGTTTGGGCTTCTAGCAAGCCTTTTCTCGCCCTGGTAGAGGACATGGTACATATGGGTGGCTGTGTGCCCCTTGTTCCCTCCCCCACCCTTCTTTAGCAGTGCACAACATTTGTTGTTCTTACTTTTGTGCTCACATGCCCATATTCTCGTGTGAGACTATACAGTATTCAGTTTTTTGTTTCTGTGATAGTTCAGTTAGAATGATTGTCTCCAGCTGCATCCATGTTGCTGCAAAAGATGTGATTTTGTTCTTCGTTAGAGCTTCATAGTATTCCATATTGTGTAAGTACCACACTTTCTTTAGTCCATTTTTGATGGGCATCTGGGTTGGTTCCATGTTTTTGCTATCGTGAATAATGTGTTCAGCTATTTTTGATTATGTGTTTGTCTTATCTCGCCACATGAAGTTTTAGGAACTTTCCTTTTTCTCAGCGCCGTTTGGGAAATCTGTCTGTGTTTTGGGTCTAGTTCTCGTTTGTTCCTTTTCTTTGCTGCAGGGTATTCCATTACAGGAATATCTCAGATTGATTTACTCACTTTCACATGAAGCATTTGGATCATTTTTAGCTTTCGGGTATTATCAGAGTTGCTGCCATTGCATTCTTGTGCATATCTCCTGAGAGTCCTAGCTTCTTTGAGAGAAATCCATGTATGCAATCCACATGTGTATATGTGTACATATGTAAATGTGCATGCGTATGTGTGTGTAGATGCATGTGTGTGTGCACATGTTGGTGCGTTGTGTACATGTATGTATGTGTGCACACATGCCTGTGTGTGTGTGTGTGTGTGTGTGTGTGTGTGGTGTGTAGTTTCTCTTGGATATGAATCAGCTGTGAGGTTGTGGGCTTATAAATTCATGGGACATGCCGTCTCCCTGTGGCTCTTGTCATTGGTGCTCATTAGTCACTGTGAATCTGAATGTCTTATCATTTCTCCTGTTATTACAAGGGAGGAGAAACCAATATGCCTGTCTACACTTGGACAAATACGTGACAGGAATCATTGTCATACTTGGTCTCTCTCTGTAATCTCCTGAACTTGTTCTCAGAGAGAGAGGCTTGCACCTGATCCTAAAACACCGTAAGAACCCAAAGTCAGCATGGCTGCATGCCAGCATGTCCCAGGCAAGGCTGCATCCTTCATCCCAGGGTCACGTGTCCTCGCAGCACTGAGCCAGGGAAGGAGTGGGGAAGTGTGAGGGGTTCAGCACACGCTCCAAATTAAGGGGGCAGGCCAGCCATGATTCATTCAATAGTCTGTTGATTCTCATTTAAAACAGCTGAAGCTCTCTATTTTTTTTTCTTTTTTTAAGTCAAGTGGGGTCTCACAGTGGCATGATCACAGCTCATCACAGCCTTTACCTCCTAGGCTCAGCAATCCTTCTGGCTCAGCCTCCTGAGTAGCTGGGACTATAGGCGTATGACAACATGCCTGGCTAATATTTTCTTTTTTTTTGTCGAGATGAGGTCTCCCTGTGTTGCCCAAGGTGGTTTCAAACTCCTGGCTCAATCCTCTTGCCTTGGCCTCCCTGAGTGCTGGGATTACAAGCGTGAGCCACTACGCCTGGTCTGAAATTCTCTACTTTGAAAATCAGTTATCAATAATACCTTATGAAGTTTGTTTCCTGCTCCTAGATTTATTTATTTCATTAAAAAATAACTGGAAGCTGGGCTCAGTGGCTCAGCCTGTAATCCCGCAACTTGGGAGGCTGAGGTGAGTGAATTGCCTGAGCCCGCGGGTTCAAGACCCGCCTGGGCAGCAAGACCTCATCTCTACAATAAATCAAAAAATCAGCTGGGCGTGGTAGCGCATGCCTGTAATTCCAGGTACTTGGAAGGCTGAGGCGGAAGGATCGCCCGAGCCCAGCAGGTCGAGGCTGCGGTGGCCGGAAGCAGCCACTGCACTCCAGTCTAGGCGACAGAGTGAGACTCCAACTCAAAAAAAAAAAAAAACTGGAAAGCCAGGCATGGTAGCGCACACCTGTAGTTCCAGCTACTCAGAAGGCTGAGGCAGAAGGATTGCCGGAGCCCAGCAGGTCAACGCTGGGGTGGCCATGAGCGTGCGTGCCACTGCACTCCAGCCTGGACCAAGGAATGAGACTCCAACTAAAAAACAAATATAAATAAAAATAATTGGAGTTAAAAACACTGTATCCATAAAATAATGTTGTCCAATCTTGTAGTGAGATGTAAATAGCCAAATGCTGTCACTTGTTTTTCTGTGTCACTTTCGATAAGTACACTCAGCCTATGGAAGGGGACTCTCGGGCCACTGCTGTGATCTCCTGTTCCCATACTTTTCCCCTTCCCTGCAGCAAAACACACCAGTGGGCTCCATGGGGTCCCCCTCCCCAGGGTGCACTGGGAGCTCAAACCTTTGGTCATGCCAGCAACACCATTGGAAATCCACAAGGACGCTAGCCGCGTAGGCGAAAGACTGTCATCATCTTGGGGTCACATGTAAGAAGCTTGTGTATCTGGAGAAGAAAACTGTTCTTGGGTGTCCCTTACTGCTTAGTTTATTTGATTTGAGTTTTAGGAATTTGCTCTGTTTCATGAACAAGTGAGCTGGATACAGAAGGTTTGAGGTTAATGATATGTACTTTGGCTGCTAACTTAATTGCAAAAATGATAAATTATTGGCCATTGGATTTGTTGGCAAATAAAAAGTGATGGAGGCATTTCTAATGAATAGCTTTGTGTTCCTTCCTTGTCAGCCTCTGCCCTGGCCTGAGTCACCTGCAGCCTCCATCAGGAAGGTGGGACTGCACGCAACAAATTCGTGCTTTGTGATTGCCGTGTTTGCTGGGACATGCGGTTTTCTGTCCAAATGTGTCAGAAATGGTCTGCTTCCATTCTGAGCTGGCTGTGTTTGCAAAGTGGGCCTACTGCTATCAGAATTCAACTCCTGAAGTCAAACTGAGTGACATGGTGTGGCCGTTTATCACATTACCGGATTCGAATTGAAGTTGAGAACTTGTTTCAATAGAATTTGCAAACACTTCATTTCACTAGGCACCCTGATTGAGCCACTGAGCCTCCTGTGATAAGCAAGGTTCATTGTAATATGGTTGCTGATGGGTGTGGATACTCAGTGGGTGGTGACTGGGAGCTGTGCCAAATTAGGTCACAGCCTGTCTTCAGAGGCTCGAGTCAACTACTGTGGCCCCTAGCCGTGTCCCAGGTTAGTGAAGGTTTGGATCTCCCATGTGGACCACACCTGACCCACCCTTTGGTGCCCCAGGGGCTTGCTTTACTCACTGCCATGCCCTGGGGCTCCTGTCCTGTGTCTGCTGTTGTAGCAGAAACATCACAGTCTCTGGGGTGCATTTCACTAATGCAGAATTAATGAGCACCCTTGACAGTCTGGTTTATAAATATGTAAAATGTATGTTAATTGTTTTTAGCAGAAGAGACAAGGAGTCAATATTCTCAGACGTGACAAGCATACTGTTGACACTTACTATGGTTAGAGGCCCAGGCAAGTTGGGAACTTCCTGTTGGTGGACCACAGGTACAATCCTGGCCTGATGTCCTGGTATTTATGATAAATGAGTGCTCTGAACCGTATTGATAGGGAAGGGCAAACATTGAAAAAGTTGGGTTGAACTTTGACTTTAGATATTCTTTAGAGCTAATTATGGATTTTCTGACTCTATGAATTGCAGTTTCTATGCTCGCATTGGCAGATTATTTTTTACTTATTTATTGTAAATGTTGTAATATTCTATTAGCTCTATCACATTCGATGAGGTAGTCGTCTAAATGTTTGCAGTGACATATTCTTTTTTTTTTTGAGTTGGAGTCTCACTCTGTCGCCCAGACTGGAGTGCAGTGGCCGCTTCCGGCCACTGCAGCCTCAACCTGCTTCCACCTCAGCCTTCCAAGTAGCCGGAATTACAGGCATGCGCTACCACGCCCGGCTGATTTTTTGATTTATTGTGGAGATGAGGTCTCGCTGCCCAGGCAGGTCTCGAACCCGCAGGCTCAGGCAATCCACTCACCTCAGCCTCCCAAAGGCGCGGGATTACAGGCTGAGCCACCGAGCCCGGCGACATATTCTTACTTATACTTTTTCAGTGTGCTTTCTTCATCTGAAACAAATGAAAACATAGCCTCTGTAAGGGCTAATGTTGATGGGTGGATGTTAAAATCTGTCCATGGAGCACAGGCCTACAGTTTTCGCTATTAACTCTATCACCGCATGTATCCCGTCCCTCTTGCTGTGAGGGGGCCTCAACTCCATTTTGCCAAAGAAGAAGCCAAACACTGGCTGTCTTTAGGATCTGCCATGAAGGTGACTCAGTTTCCTGTCTGAACGGGTTCCAAACAGGATGCCTGATGCAATGGTGGGTCAGGTGAGCAGTGTCTGCGCCATGCTGGAGTGCATGATGTCCATGTGTGCCTGCTTTCTCCATGGCGACCTCCCTGGATGGATGAACGTGTGCCCATTGGCATGAGAACATGCCAGTCTGGGTCCATGCAGCTTTCAGGATACAACAGCAGCTCGCCATGGCGCATGGCCTGGGGTCAGGGATCACAAAGCGCCCGAGGACCAGACAAGCCCCACTCAAGCAAGGCCCTGGGGACCAGCATCAGATGCATAGCGGCTCCCACCTCCTGGCTTCTCTGTGAGGGCAAAGACCCCATCTGCCCTGTCTCAGACCCACCCAGGATAGGAACAGAGGTTCATGGCACCCCCTCAGGGCTTCTTTCATCCCCCGTCCTCCCAGACAGAAGGCTTCCATCACATGTTGGCCGGTCCAAGTCGCTCACATCTGGGTGGTGGTCTGGACGTGGCGCTTGGAGGCCTGCTGGGTGCCCTGTGGCTCCAGGGCTCTCTTGCCTTTGTTCAGCACTCATGCAGAGGAACATGTGTGCGTGTGCATGCAGGCGCTTATGTCCTTGGCTCTACCGGGTTGGAGACACATTGTGTCTTTTGTCCTTAGCTGTGGCCACTTACCCTCTCCTTGCCAACTAAGGAGTGCACCAGCAGTGGAGGGAGCAGGTCATATCGGTGTCCAGGACCAATTCAGGCCTGGTTTGGCAGCTAAGCAGTGCCCTCTTTTTAGTAACTGTTCCTCAAAGTATGCTCTGTTAGGTAGCCCCTCTCAGCTGTTTCGTTCCTAGGGTCAAAACAGTATTTTCTAGCAGGGTGTCCGTGTGACCAGCCCTGCATCCAGACCTTATCTGAGCCCCATCACTTTGAGGCCCTACCTATGTGACCAGAATGGATGGGACACACAATGTGTGCTCCAGTCACTGTGCAGAGGAGCTGGGTGGGGACCAGCAAGAAGCCCTGAATCTTTCCAGAGGCAGCAGTGGAGGTGATGGGCAGAGGCTCGTGTGGGAAGATGGGCTGGTAGGATGTGCAGTAGGAGGGGGAAGGTGTTGGCGGCCTCTCCCCTCCCTCTGAGATATGCCGTTAGAGACTGGACACTGGATTTGGCAGCTGGGAGGTGACTCACATGGGTGGGGGGGCTGGGGAGTGTGTTCGAGAGAGAGCATGATGGCGGGTGGGGGTGCTGGAAGGGCAGGAGATGGCGTGAGGAAGAGGAAGGGTAAAGCCCTCCCCTACAGTGCAGCCGTGGGGAGGCAGGAGCTGGGGCTAGCCTCATGGCTGTGGAGAGCAAGCACACGCTTGCCTGTGGCCAGAGGATCCGAGTCCCTTGGATTGTGTGATCAGAGTTCTTGTTGAGTGTGATGGCTGGAAAAGAATGTTAAAACCAAGCAGTATTCCGAACAAGTTTGAGTCTCAGTGTTTGCGAGTGTAGCTATCTTGCCAGTTGTGTTAGTGCCGTCGTGACAAAAAATGAAGCCCCACGGATCGCAGGCAGCTGTGGCCAAGCCTCTCCTGGCCTGTGGTCTGCCATAGTCCCGTGTGGAAAGTGTGGACCTAGACAGTCCACGTGTGGAAATGGTGGGCACTGTTGAAGGCAAGAATTGACTGATTCTAATACTTTATTTTTCAAACCATAATTATTAAAATAAGTTTATTTTCCATCTAAGTTTTCCATGGTAGTAAATTTCAGCTTTGCCTCTGCGATTAAACACTTGAAGTGTGGAATCGGATAAGCGGATTCTCAAAAAGATGAAAGTTGCTCTGACTCAACAGTTTGACTTCTTTAGAGAATGGGCCTGTCCTAGCACAGGTGGCTTCTGAGGTGTTGGGGTGGCTCCCGGCTTCCTGCCAAGTTGGCTCGTATGCCTGGAGCTGCGTGTGGGCCAAGGGTAGGGGGAGCGCGTGTGAGTGACTCAGCACAGTGCGTGGTGGGAACCCACTGCGGATCGGTGTTCCTTCTTCTCGGGAGTGGGACTGCAGGGTCTGAAACAGTATCTCCGGTTATCTCGCTGGATGAATGACCTGCCCAAGGAAGTCCTGCAGAGAGTTCTGGCCCCTGGTGTGTGGGTTGAAACTGGACTTCAAGGACTGCATGGAGACTCACACCTGCTGTGTTCCACATGCCGGGCAGGCGCTTTCCTGTGTCGTGGTCGGGGCGGTGTCGGACCAGAGGCAGTCCACCGGGCAGGCCCGAGAGCTAACCTGGGGGCCCAGGTGCTATGGACAGGGACTAGGCCAGCCACCACCACCACTGGTGCCTGGGCCCAACACCCCACTCCACACCCTGCCTCTCAGCAAGTCCAGAACACACCTCCCCTCTCCACATACCCTACCAGTCCCCCCAGTCACCTGAGGGACCCCACAGCCTCCTGACACGCAGCTCAATGCCTGCTCCTGTAGCTCAGCTCCCAGGATGCCTGCCTAGCAAGCACATCAGAGGTGCACCGACTCACTTCCCCGGGACTCCATGGCCCACAAAGTGGGGGCGATAGAAGACATGGGAGTAATTGGAGAAGTGTAAGGGCATTGGGGCGGTGATGCTTTGGGATCACTGTTAACTCTCTCAGTGCAGTAGTGGTTCTGTGATTACATGGGAGGGGGATCCCCACGGAAGTGTTAAGGAATTTGGTGTCATGGGATCGTGGTTCTGCCAGAAACAGACAGGTGTAATGAAGATGTGGCATGTCCTTGCCCCGTGATTTCAGCCTTCGGAAGATGTGGCGCTTTGCAGAATGAAAAGTTAGGGCAATAACCCTGTGGCTCAGAGCCTTTCCCTGGTGTGGGCTGGTCACAGACAAGTCCGCCTCGGGTGGCTCCTCCCTCCATCTGCTGGCTGCACTCACACGCCCTCCCCTCTCAGCCTGCCTGCCCCTGCCCCTGCCCCATGCCCCTCACCACTCATCCAGCTTTGTTCTGGCACTTCCCACCCCCGACAGGGCATGCAGACTACTCCCATGAGGGGCCAGCTTCATGAGATTGGGCTTGTTTGTTAAGTGGGCTTATGAAGTTGTCATTTACAGATGGTGGATTCGTTGGTGAATTTTGACAAATATGTGCAGTTTTGTGACCACACTCCTGTCTAGTTGTAGAATACTTTTATTGCCCAAAAGTTCTTCCAGGTCCCTTGTGTTAGGGTTGCAAAAAAGAAAAAAAAAATACACACACACACACACACAAGCACACACATAGAAATGTATACATACATGAATACACACACACACACACACACACACACACACACACACACCCATACATATACGGGGGTGTCAAAAAGCATATACACATTTTTAGTATGACATTTACTCAAAAGCTGGTGTTTATCAAATGAATGCTAGCATCACCATATGATAGGCAGGACAGTTAAAGAAAATAGTAGAAGCATGGTTGCACGAGCATCATACTACATATTGCTACTGCAACTTAATTCAAAGTAATATATAGATAACATCTCTTAAAATGAATATGTATACATTGTTTTTGGCACCTTTGTTTATAAAATCCCTTGTCAGTTTTGAATTTCAGATCAACAGGTGGCTGTTGATGCGGTGTCCGTACTACCCAGCCCTGTGGCTGCCCTGCCCCCAGCCCTGCCCTGTGTTTGGGTCACGTCTTCTCCAGAGTGCCAAGAGCAGGGGTCCCTGTGCCCAGAGCAGGTGCTCTGTGACTACTGGCTAGCCCATGATTGGAGGAGGGCTGGCGGCTCCTGGGGAAGTGCTGGGCAGTTCCTCAGGCATGAGGGGGCAGCCGGAGCAGGGAAGGTGAGGTGGGATGGAGCAGATGCTGAGGGGCCACAGAGCAGGGTCAGGGGCAGCCACATGGCCCCAGGACAGAGTCAAGTGTCAGCACTAGGAAAGAGTCTAGCGTTCCCAAGCCTGGACCACTGGACCTCCATGTCTGCCAGAAGCAGTGCCAGCCTCGTGGTTTACTTTCCATCTTGAGCTTGGTGGTGTTTGGGTGTTCACAGGTTATCTGTGGTTGACATCTTACGTCTCAGTGATTGTGATGACGTTACGACTGGTTAAACTCTTGCTCTGGTTTGGCAGAACTTCTTTTATTTGTTGTTCAGAACTTTGCTTTAGAACTATTCCCAGCACTACTCTCTAATTTGATTTCTCTTTTTGCTCTACAGGCACTAGGAAGCTTTTATTTTCTTCATGAATCCTTAAAAAACATCCATCAATTTGACTTTAAAGGTAAGACTCCATGCTGTCTTGTGGGATTTCCTGTTTCTGTGACTGCCCATCCTTCTAGGAATCTGGCTCTTTCTGGCCCCTTCTGCCCGGTTTCCTCATGAGAGGACCTGTGTGGTCTGGGTTTCATAACTCGCTGGCCAGCAGTCGCTAGCCAGGGATCTCCTGTGGAAACCTGGCTTCTGGCTTCTCTGGAATCGACACCTGGCTGGCTCTAGGCCTCCTTGGCCACTCAGACAGTTTTCAAGCCCTGGCTACCACTCCTGCTCCCCAGAGATGCTCAGACAGGGATTTTTGACTTTCCTAGAGTTAAAAGGAGAGAGAATAATTCTGTATTTGTGTCCCTATCAGATGTGAGAAAATTAAAAACAGAAATTTTAAAAAGAGGATTGTATATTTCAAAACCAAAAATGGACAAGAGCGTGTTTGTAGCAGTGAAAATGTCCTCACTTGATGAGTAAACACTGTGTGTCTGTACTGACAAGATTTGCCCTAAGTTACTCCTGCTGACATGAGCCTGTCCCAGCCATTTCATTTCTGTGTCTTCGGGACAGTTGAGCGTATTTCCCCAGGTTTGAGGAATTTCAACTTACGTCCTATTTAGTCCACAGGAAGTTTGTGCCTTTATCTCCCAGTTGATGTGATCTTTTTCTGTTGTATGTAAATCCTTCTGAAGTCTGTGTAGGCTCTGGAGCCAGAGCACATCAATTTGAGATGTCATTAAAGTTGTAATAACTGTGGAGAGCAACCAATTATGTCAGTTGGTCCAGATTCATTATTTTTGCCCACTTGGGAGACAGTTCACCCCTCATGAATCTGAGAAACAGGTCTTCTCTGAATTGCTTGAGTGTTGGTTTCATCAACATTGAGAGCAGGATTCTAGCCAGCAGGATGATTTTTCACCTGCCCCGTTGACTGAGGATCTTTTGATACTTTTAAATCCTTGTGTCTGACTCTTCTACTGAGGCACGTGGCAGGAATAGCCACGCAACCCAGCCAGAGGCTGCTCTTCCCTTGATTTTCATACACATGAGACACCAGCATGTGATGAGTTCCAGCAGCAGTGCTGAGAGCACCAGGGAGAGCCATAACCAAACATGTACCACATGAAGCCAGAAGCAGGATAAGGGTCATGCTTCTAAGAAACTTACATGCCATGTTTAAATGTGTTCCGAATCTGTAGATCTTTCTCTGTTTTTCAGTAACCTTTTGCATACCTAATTTACTGCTAACTCAGGTCAGTCATAAAACACATGGCCTATCCCACGGTTTATTTAAAACTGCACGTTAGATATACATTTAACTCTAGCAAAGCCTCGCCCAGAGGCCACCATGTGGTCAGTACTGACAAGTCATGCTAGGAACAGACAATGAATGTGGACTGAGCACTTACATGTATCAGGAGAGTGTGTCGAGTCTGAACATGCTCACGTGACCCTGGCTTGGCAGGCAGGAGGCGTGGGCTGGGGAGGGGCCTTATGCTGGGAGCTACACCTCTCCCTGTGTCTCAGTACCTGATCTTCACAGCACTCCCTCTTCTGCCTTGAACTGAGTTCCAGCAAAAACAGTCCAGAATTTGTGAAAAGTTTGAATAAACTTTGTCAAAGTAATAGCCTGAATTTCAAAAAATAAATACCTAGTTAGGAATTTAGGAATACTGAAAGGTACAGATAAGCAGGAGTGAGGGGACTCCCGTTTCTGGCCCAGCAAGTAAAGAGTTTAAACATTGTCATTCCCATTCCCACAAGAAAAGAGCTAAACGAACTGATAGCAGACAGCTCTTCTTAGACCCTTCAGAGAATCAAGGTAACATCACAAACTGCTGTCCTAACACCCAAAGAGGCAGATGAGTAGATGCAGATAATCACAACATAGCAGGAGCAGGATTGCCTCTGGAGCCAGCACCTGGTGGGAGCACATTATGGGACCTGACTAACTGCTAGAGACTGAGTGTGGACCAACCTGGGAGAAAGACTCCTGGAGACGCACACTTCTGTGAGTTTCACCTCCAGGAACCCCATCACATTCTCATGGTGAAGGGCAGAAGAAATCCCCTTATGCTCTGGCTGGTAGGGAAAGGAGCCATGAAAAATAAGCCAGGGTGCCTCTGTTCACCTAGCAGACCTGCCCTCCAGACAATCTATTCACCAGAACCTAACCCACCCAGGGAAAGGGAAATACCAGACCCCAGCACCCTCTAGCATTCCTGTCTCACCCAAGAAGCCTGTTTGTTAGGTGGTGGTGGGGGCACAGGCTGCTAGAAGAATGAGCTCTCAAGTATCATCACCATGTAATTATAACAAGATATGATCACGGAAGTACTTGCCAAGTTCAGATTCAGTTTAAGTCTCACAGGAAAGACAGTCTCACAGGAAAGACAATAGAGGAGACAAAAACAAGAATAGTAGGGCGAATTTTAATCTCTGGCATCTGCAGCTACAATAAATAGTAAACACAGCCAATTAAATATAAACCAGTTAGTTAACATAGCCAGCTAAACACACTGAAGGCCCATCTACCTCAGTTCCTTTTACTCATTATTCATATTCTACTCACAACAAAAAATTGCAAAGCATACCAAAAAAATGTGAAAAGTACAACCTGAAGGAAAAAAAGTAAGCATCAGAATCAGAATCAGACACAGATTTGGAATTATCAGACTGAGAATTTAAAATAGTTGTAATTAATATGACAAGGACTCTAACACAAAAAGTCGACAGCATGCAAGAACAGATGTGTGATGTAAGCAGAGAGATGGAAACGTTAGGAAAGAACTGAAAGGAAAACTTAGAAATGAAAAAACATTGCAACAGAAATGAAGAATGCCTTTGATGGCTCATCAGCAGACTGGACATGACTGAGGGAAGAATCAGTAAACTAGAACTTATGTCATCAGAAACTTCACAAAATGAAATAAGAGTAAATTTTTAAAATAACAAAATGTTGAAGAATTGTTGGACAACTACAAAAGGTGTAGCATACTCATAAAGGGAAGACCAATAGGAGTAGATAGTAGCAGAATAAATATTTGAAGTAATAATACTGAGAATTTTCCAAAGTTAACAGACACCAAATAAGAGATCCAGAAAGCTCAAGGAACACCAATGCTTAGTAGGGTAAATGCCAAAAAGTCTACAACCAAGCACATTATATTTAAATTGCAGAAAATCAAAGGAAAAGAAAAAATCTTGAATCTAGGAGACTCCTTATAGGTAAGTAAGCACTGTACGTATAAAAGAACAAGGATAAGAATTATACTAAACCTCTTTTCAGAAACAATGCAAGAAAGAAGAGAGTGGTGTAAAATATTTAAATGATCAAAAGGGGAAAAATCAACCTAGAATTCTGTGCAGTGAAACTATTCTTCAAAAGTGAAGGTTAAATATTTTGTCAGACAAGCAAAAATTGAAGTAATTTGTTGCCAGTACCTACCTTGCAAGAAATGCTAAGAGAAGTTTTTCAACAAAAGGAAAATATATGTAGGTCAGAAACTCTGATTTGCATAAAGAAAGAAAGAGTGTTAAAGAAGGAATAAGTTAAGGTAAAATAAAATATATTTTTATTACTCTTAATTGATCTGACAGACAACTTGTGTTCAAAGAAATAACAACCACATATTGGTTAACTGTAGCTTATGGATAAGTGAAACAAATAAAAGTTTTGTAAAGATGGGAAGGAGGAGTTGGGAGTACTCGATTATAAGGAACCTGTACTATCTGCGAAGAAATATAGTTTTATTTAAAAGTGGGATAGATAAGTTGTAAATATATATTGCAAATGCTTAAGAAAACTTTTTAAAAAGAAGTATAATTAGGAGAGAAAATGGAACCATATAAAATACTCAGTAAGAACCAGAGAAGGCAGAAAAAGAATGGGAGACCAAAAAGATACAAAGAACAAAGGCAACAAATTGAAAAGTTACAAATGTGGTAGATATTACTGCAGGTGTTTCGATGATTCCTTTAAATGCGAATGGTCTAAATATACCAATTAAAAGACAGAGGCTGTTAGAGTGGCTTAAAAAGCACCCAACAATGTGTTATCTTCTAGAAACCCATTTAAAATATATAGAGACCTAAAGATTAACAGTAAAGGGATGGAAGCAGGTATATTATGTTAACACTAACAGAAAGGAAGCTGGAGGAGCCATACTCATTTCAGACAGAGCAGACTTCAGAGCAAGGAAAGTTATCAGCAATAAAGAGAAGCGTTGCGTAATAATAAAAGGTTGATTCTCCAAGAATACCTAACAATCCTTAATGTGTAAGTGCCTAACAGCAGAGTATCAGAATACTTGAGTTAATAACTGGTAGAACTGCAAGGAGAATTGGATGAATCCATTATCATAGTGGAGACTTCCAATGTCCTCTCTCAGAAATAAACAGATCTGGCCGGCAGATAATCAGGAAAGATGTAGTTTAACCCAACAGTACCGTCAATCAAATGGATCTAATTAACATTTATAGACTACTTCATCCGAATAGCAACAGAATATACATTCAAGCTCACATGGAATCAACCTTTTATTATTATGCAACGTTTCTCTTTATTGCTGATAACTTTCCTTGCTCTGAAGTCTGCTCTGTCTGAAATGAGTATGGCTCCTCCAACTTTCTTTCTGTTAGTGTTAACATAATATACCCGCTTCCATCCCTTTACTGTTAATCTTTAGGTCTCTATATATTTTAAATGGGTTTCTAGAAGATAGCACATTGTTGGGTGCTTTTTAGGCCACTCTAACAGTCAAGCTCACATGGAACACTCACTAAGACAGATCACATTCTAGGCATAACACACCTTTATAAATTTAAAAGAATAAAAATTATACACAGTATGCTCACAGATTAAAATAGAATTAAACTAGAAATCAGTAACAGAAAAGTGGTTGGGAAATTCCAAAATACTTGAATATTAAACAGCACATTTCTAAATATCATATGGGTCAAAGAAGAAGTATCAAGAGAAACTTTAGCCAGGCATGGTGGCTCAGGCCTGTAATCCCAGCACTTTGGGAGACCGAGACAAGAAAATTGCTTGAGCTCAGGGGTTTGAGACCAGCCTGGGCAACTTGGTGGGACCTCATCTCTACAATAAAAAATAATAATAAGCCAGGCGTGGTAGCACGCACCTGTAGTTCCAGCTATTTGGAAAGATCGCCTGAGCCCAGCAGGTCAAGGCTGCGGTGACTGAGCATGCCACTGCACTCCAGCCTGGACGACAAAGTGAGACTCTGACCTGACCCTCTGAAAAAAAGAGAAACTTTAAAGATATTTTGAAGTAAATGAGAATACAACTTATCAAAATTTGTGGGATATTAGCAAAGGCAATGCTTAGAGGAAAATTTATAGCATCAAACGCATGTATTAGAAAAGAACTTTTCCTATAAAGACCCAAGTAGCAAATATTTGAGTCTTTGGGGCCATATGATCTCTGCATATTTTGTCCACAGGTACACAGAATGACAGCCAGCTTCTTGTCAGAAGACAAGCTTGAAGATACAGACATGGAAGCAATATCTTAAAAGTACTAGATGAACAACACAAAATATGTCAATGTGGAATTCTATACCAGTGAAAATATATTTCAAAAATAAAAGTCAAATGAAGGTTTTCAGACACACACACACCAAAAAAAAAAAAGAAAAGAAGATATAGAACACATTATCTAAGTGTTTGTCTTAGGAAATAAGAAGAAAAAGTAAATCTAAAGTAAGCAGAAGAAAGAAATAGTAAAAATTGGAACAGAAATCAACAGAATTGAAAATAGGAACTCAATAGAGAAAACTAACAAAACCTGGCTGGGCAGGCTCACGCCTGTAATCCCAACACTTTGGGGGCTGAGGCAGGAAGATTGCTTGAGCCCAAGAGTTTGAGACCAGCCTAGACAACATAGTGAGACCTCATCTTTCAAAAAATCAAATTAACTGGGCATTGTGGCATGCACCTGTAGTCTCAGCTACTTGGGAGGCTGAGACTAAGGGATCGCCTGATCCTAGGAGTTCAAGGCTGCAGTGAGTTGTGATCATGCCGGTGCCCTCCAGTATGGGAAACAGAGTGAAACCTCAGCTTAAACAAACAAACAAAAAAGACACAAATTATTAGTATCAAAAATGAGAGAGAGGCCATCACTGCTGATCCCATGGACATTAAAAAGTATAATAAAGGAATATTAACAAGTTTATGCATATACATTTAATAACATAGATGGGCCACCAATTCCTTGAAAGACATAATCTATGAAAACTCATACAAGGAAAACTAGAGAATCTGAACAGGTCTTTAGCTATTAATGAAACTGAATAATAATTAATAACCTTTTAAAAAAGATAGCACCAGGCCCAGATGGTTTCACTGGTCAATTCTACCAAGCATTTAAAAAAGAAATTATACCAGTTCTTTACTATCTCTTCCAGAAAATACAAGCAGAGGGAAAACGTTTTAACTCATTCTATAAGGCCAGCATTACCCTAATACCAATACTAGATAAAGACGTTTCAAAGAAGGCAAACTGCAGGCTAGCCTCTCTCATGAACATAAAATGCTTAGAGGGCCTCTGACTTTGCTCTTCTTTGATACTATGTTGGCTATATGGGTATTTTGCCTTTCAACATAATCTTTACAATCAACTTGTCAATATATACAAAAATTCTCAACAGCATATTAGCAAGTTGAATCCAAGAATGTATAAGAATTATTATACACTATGACCAGTTGGGTGTTATTCTAGGTATACAAGGCTTGTTCAGCATTTAAAAATCAAATAGTGTAATCCATCACATCAGACTTAAAAAAAAAATCACGTGATAGTATAATAGATGCAGAAAAATTATTTGACAAATTTAACACCCTTTCATCATTTTTAAAAATCTCTTAGCAATCTAGGGATACAGGGGAACTTCCTCAACTTGATAAAAAAGAGCTACAAAATGCCTATAGCTAACATCAAGCTTAATGAAAAACTAGATCCTTTTCCTGTAAAGTCAGGAACAAGGCAAGGATGTACCCTGTCACCACTTGTCTTCAACATCTTACTGGAAATCTTAGCTAGCATAGCAAGAGAAGAAAAGGAAATAAAAGGCATATTGATGGGATAGAACTATTTATGTTCTCAAATGAGATGATTATCTATGTGGAAAATCCTGAAGAATAAACAACAACAGAACAAACCTGGTACTAATAAGCAAATATAGCAACATTGTAGGATATGAAATTAAATATATAAAAGCCAATTGCTTTCCTATATACCAGCCATTAACAGGTGGAATTTGAAATTAAAAACACAGTACCATTTACTTGAACACATACTAACAGGGAGTGGTTAGGAGTAAATCTAACAAAATAGGTACAAAATTTCTGAGGAAAACTATAAAACTCTTATTAAAGAAATCAAAAAAGGCTAGAAGAAGGGAGAGGTATTTCATCTTCATGTATAGTGCTATGATCTGAATGCTTGTGTCCACCCAAAATTCATATCTTGAAATCCTAACCCCTAAACTAGTGGGAGTGTTAAGGGTGGGACCCTTGGTAGTTTGATTACATCACGAGGTCAGAGTCTCATGAATGGGATGAGGGCCGTCATTAAAGAACCCCTAAGAAGCTTATATCCCCCCGCCGCCATGTGAGGACACATGGAAGTTACCATCTGTGAGGAACTGGCCCTCGCCAGATGCCCGGTCTCCTGGCACCCTGGTCTTGGACTTTCCAGCCACCAGAACCCACCCCGTCTACTTGGCTACAGTAGCCCAAATGGACTAAGACAGATAGGAAAATGTTGTCAAGAGTTAAGTTCTGGCCGGGCTCGGTGGCTCAGCCTGTAATCCCGCGCCTTTGGGAGGCTGAGGTGAGTGGATTGCCTGAGCCCACGGGTTCGAGACCCACCTGGGCAGCGAGACCTCATCTCTACAATAAATCAAAAAATCAGCCGGGCGTGGTAGCACATGCCTGTAATTCCAGCTACTCGGAAGGCTGAGGCAGAAGGATCGCCGGAGCCCAGCAGGTTGAGGCTGCGGTGGCCGGGAGTGGCCACTGCACTCCAGTCTGGGCGACAGAGTGAGACTCCAACTCAAAAAAAAAAAAAAAAAAAGAGTTAAGTTCTTCCAAACTTGGCCTGCAGATTAAGTGCAATTCCAATAAAAATTCCAGCAAGTTATTTTGTATATATTGACAAGTTGATTGTAAAGATTATGTAGAAAGGCAAAATACCCAGAATAGCCAACATAGTATTGAAGAAGAGCACAGTCAGAGGACTGATATTACCCGACTTTAAGACTTATTATTTGGGCACCCACCCTTCTGCTTTGCCAAAAAAAAAAAAAAAAAAAAAAGACTCTTCTCATAGGTGAATGAATAATCAAACTGTGGCACATCATTACAATGGAATATTATTCAGTGATAAAAAGAAATGTGCTATCAAGCCACAAAAAAAACATGAAGGAACCTTAAATGAATATTGCTAGGTGAAAGAAGCCATCCTGAAAAGGCTACATACTGTATGATTCCAAAACTCTATGATATTCTGGAAAAAGCAAAACTATAGAGACAGTAGAAAGCTCCGTGGTTACCCAGGATTGGGGACAGGGGAGGAAGGATGAATTAGAGGAGCACAGAAGATTTTTAGGACAGTGAAAATACTCTGTATGATACTGTAATAATGGGTACATGACATTATGCATTTGTCAAACCCCATAGAATGTACGACACAATGAGTGAGCCCTAAAGTAAACTGTGGACTTTAGGTAATAATAATGTATCCGTATTGATTCCTCGATGGTTACAAATGCACCACCTTAATGCCAGCTGTGAATAACAAGGGATGTATATGTGGAGAGGGAGGAGTATATGGGGAACTCTCTGTACTTTCTGCTGGATTTTCTGGAAACCTAAAATTACTTTTAAAAAACTATTTATTAAAAAAAAAAGAAGCCTCTTCTTCTCCTGACCGTCCCCCAGGTCTCTTCCCCTTTCCTCAGAGGTAACAACAGGATTTGCTCACTATGTTTTTATTATCAGCGGAATGGCCCTCCCGTAGCAGCTGCCACTTCTCCATCCTTCATCCTCACAAAACACTGCAGCTCCTGCAGCCCAAGTGCAATGTACCGTGGCTCTCTCTGCCCCTACACATGTCTGGTGTGGTGAGAACAGGGGTGTCTGTTCTGGGGTGTCCATCCTGAGAGGTCTGTCTGTCCTGAGGTGTCTATCCTGGAGGGTCTGTCCTGGGGTATTCAGAGTAGGGGGGATATCTATCCTGGGATGGTCTATCCTGGAGGATCTGTTTTGGGGTGTTTGTCCTTGGGGGGATATCTGTCCTAGGGTGTCAGACCCGGGATGTCTGTCCTGGGGGAAGGGAGTCCATCTTGGAGGAGTCTGTCCATCTGCAGCTAAGTAACCAGGGCTTCCAGGTGGGTTGTTGAGGTCCTTTCAGCCTTTGCTGTGAGGAACCCTGCACTAGAGGAAACTTCTAGAATAAATGTATTTCTTTATTATAGATATAGGTGAAACACACTCAGACCCTGTCCTGTGTCCACGTCCCATATCCTTGTCCTATTTCCATGTCCATATCCTCAGTGTACCAGGGAGGGCCACACCACATCGTATGTCTTGTCCCTTGTCTGTGTCCTTGCCCCACATCCATGTCCTGTGACTGCCCCTTTTTCGTGTCTCATGTCTGTGTCCCATGTCCCTGTCCTGTGTCTGTATTCCTTCTCCATGTCCTGTCTTCGTGTCTTGTGTTTGTGTCCTGTGCCCATGCCCTTTTTTCATGTCTCATGTCTGCACCCCTTCTCTGTGTCCTCAGAGCCTTCTCACAGTTCACAGTTGTGCCTCCTTTCTGTATCCTCAGCATGTGGCCCAGGCCCCACAGTGCTCAGGGGATGTCCCTGTAAGGGGCAGACTGGGGCCACAGAGAGACATGTGAGCTATGCCTCTGTGGGGCTCGATGGCCAGGAGGGGGCTGAAGAAGGCTGTGGGTGGGCAGGAAGGGGTGCGTGGCATGGATGCTGACTTCATACTGGGCGCTCAGTGCACCTGTGTGGTGGTTTGCGCTGGGACAGGTCTGCTCCCTCCATCCCGTGGAGGGTTTGGTTGTCCCGCCCGCTCTTGGGTCGGGAAGTGCCTGTGGCAGGCCAGGTGTGCTGATGGCCTTGTCAGACACTCACTCTCACACCAACCACCCCAGCCTGGCAGCTTTGCAGGAGTGACTTGTGATAAATGCTATTCTGTAGAGATGGATGGGTGGTTTACAGTAAGTGCTTCCTGTGATTAAATGCACTTCTACACCATTTCCAGCTGCAAATGGGTATTGTTCACTGGTGGTCACTTGTTTACTTAAGCTGTGCTTGGATCTGCCTGGTCCTGTGCTCACCTGCCCCAGGACGCCTGCTCCAGATATGTTAATTAGGTTTATGTCCTGTTTCCCTGAGTGAGGAAAACCTGTGGTCGTCGAGCAGTGATGATGATACTGGGGGAACCACTGGGTGGGCACTTCAGAACCAAATGTGCATAAGTCAACTCAGGATGCATCTTTGTGACTGGGGAAGAGATCGGAAGAGATATGGGTACAGTTACGTGCAGCTCTGAACTGGAAAGCGCTCTCTGTTTCACACTCTGTCCGTGATGTTCCCTAAGTCGCCAAAATTTCCCATGCTCTGTCTCCTGCCAGCGAGGCCCTACGCCCAGGGCTGGGCCCCAGATCACAGAGAAGCGGGGCTGGTACACTTCAGCCATTGTCAGCAGCACTTGATGCTTGCCTGGGGTTTGTGCTCCACTCAGGTGATGAGACCAGCGCTCGCCTCACAGTGCCACAGCCCTCAGGTTGCTCCTGCTGCCCTTTCAGCGTCAGCGGGGTGGATGGTACTCCAGAAACTGCAGGCTCGAGCAGTTCATGGGACACCACTCACCATTTGTTTGAAGCTGGTCTCCAAGAATCTTCTTGACACCCGGGAGCGTCGCCTCAATGGACCGAGAGCTCCTCACGTGGTCTCTTGCAAGCAGTCCAGCAGCCGTCTACCTGCTGGGCCCAGCAAGAGTTTGCGGGGCGTATCCATGCAATCCTTGACCGCTCCACTGTGGGCATGGGGTTATCTGTTCAGAAAAAGAAAGGACCCAGGCCTGGATGTGAATGATACAACACCAACCCTGCCCGCAGGGTTATAGTCCAGGGAGGGGCAAGCCTGTGTTCCTGGGCCTGAGTGGTGCCCATGGGGTCTCCAGGAGAAGCTGGGCAGCAACTGGCAAAGCCTGTCCGGGAAGCTTCCTACCCCATGCTCCCTTTCTCTCTTACATAAATGCTTCCCTGGAATATGAGTGATGTTGGCTGGGCTTGAGAAGGAAATCGATGTTATTAAATAAATTCATGTGAAGGTCTGAATGAATGGTAATTCCACGGCCCTCTTAAATATATTCACGGTTTTAGAAGAGGATGCCAATTAGCCCCTGTAAATCTGCAGGCTGGGAGCTCTTAGGGGATAATGAAGTGGAGTGTCAAGTTCCAGATCGTGGAAGGGGAATTTATGGGCCACAGATATGGGAGCAGCTGGCCTGCCTGGGGTCTGCTGAAGGTCAGCCCTCTCCCCTGGGCCTCCTCTTGGGAGTCTCCCTTGCTCCCTCGGCCTGCACGGTTGGGACATGGACCCCCAAACAGTGCCTGGCTGGTTGGATGGGGCACAGCAATGAAGTTTTCACCTCCTTCTTCTGGTCTTTTCCAGCTAAGAAGTATAAGAAAGTCACTGGCAAGGAGATCTACTCAGACACCTTAGAGAGCACACCCATGCTAGAGAAAGAGAAGTTTCCACAGGACTATTTCCCCGAGGTACGTATTGTGGCTTTCTCACTAATGCATTTACTTCTCAGAGTGATCAGGTCAGAGGGCACAGAATTTTCATATTGCATCTTGGGTGGTCACAGCCTACCTGTTGTCAGGCCCAGTATTCTGTCTTTCTGGGACGTTCCATATTCCTGTGTGCTGATCTGGACTATTGGAGGTAAGGCCGTGAGAATCTGAAGTATCAGCATTACATCAGTCAGCAAATTCTCTAATCCTCATTTCCAGACAAAACAGCCTTCCACAGAATACACAGAAAAATACCATTTAACTCGGTGAGCACCGGAGGGGTATCCCTGTACACTTAGGTGGGAGAGGGTTGGTCTGGTGAGTCATAACCAAGACAGTGGCTGATAGTCAGTGCATGCCCAGGTGTGTGGGTTGTGCCACATGGTGGCGTCTCTTGCATCCCCCAGGTACACAGGGCAGGAGCATGATCTTGCTTCACAGATAAAGCCTGGGGGGTTGTACCAGCCCGAGAGCAGTTCAGCAGCACCCATGGAGCTGGTGTGTGGTCCAGGCTTATGGCTCAGCCATGTGTCCCAGCAGTTGTACCTGCTTCATACAGAGAGTTTAGAAATAAAAAATAAAAAAGTCAGGTTGCATTCCTTGTTCAACTTATTTCTCAGCGATGCTTTGTGGAGTCTTGGTGCTCTTACCTCTTCTTTCCTGCCACTCCTTGTCCTCTGGAAGCCAGAGGCCTCAACGTCTGTGATCATGCTCCTCGCTGCTCCATACAGAAAGGGCAGAATGGGCAGACTGTGCATCAGAACCTGACCTGATAATGTGTCAAGTTCTCATAGCCCGGTACTACCATTTGCTGGCTTTGAGAACTTGACACATTATTTGACCAGGGTCTGATGCAGGATCTTGAGATCAACTGCGTCAGAGTCACCTGAGGTCTAAGTTCAAATGCAGCTCTCTGAGCCCCATTCCAGACTCACAAACTAAGAATCTCTGGAATCTGTGTCTTAGGACAAAAAGTAATACCCAATGACACTTTGGCACTAACAGCATGATCTGTAGCAAGAGAGATGAGCAGTTGGTTCCACCTAGTGAGATTTCAAGGAGACTCCAGGGAGCCAAGATGGTGGGAAGGCAACTACAAAGAAAGACTTACTGTACATTATTGAGGGCATGAAAGTTGAACTAAGCACAGTGACTGTGTAAACCACAAAGCCACCCAGAATACCACGTAAGAGTTTGGAGGCTACATGGCAGTCTTTGAAGAGCTACGAAGCATGCCCCAAAGAAGATGTAAATTTACTGCAGTTTGCATGTTCTTTGAAACTAATTTTTGAAACTCCAAGATGAACCCCTGTGTTCTGAGCCACAGCTACTGTTGCAGATTCTCTCCCTTTTGAGAAACAGGTAACCAAGTCAGAGCTGCTCAGGCACGTCTTGACAGCACGAGGGAGATTCCAGGGCACTGAAGGATGCAGAGAGACCTAAAATTAGTTTCAGTAGCATAATATCAGACATGAAAGTTGCCAGATCTGCCACCATTAGAGTCTGTACAAGACCAGAGCATCAGATCCAGTCTGACAAAGGATCTGATGGAAGTCCTGGCCAGGAGAAGACTGCCAATCTTAGAAAAAGTTTCCGGAAAAATATGTTCAAAGGGAACAGACTTAATGTTGTTGACATGAAGGCAGTTACTGAAGAAGCACCTGAAACAGACTCATCACCTTCACTTTGGGATGTGGAATTTGCTAAGCAGTTGGCCACAGTAAATGAATGACCCTTTCAGAATGGGCTTGAAGAGATGGTTCAGTGGACAAAAGAGAGAGAAACTGTGGGAGTTCCCAACTGACAATGAAGCAGGTTTTGATGATAATGATGCATCATTTCATGAACACACAATCCTGGAGGATTTTCCAAAACAAGGACCAATTCACCACTTCATGGAGCTGCTGACTTGTGACCTTTCCAAAAATCCTTATCTGTGTGTTAAACAGAAGGTGGAGCACATCAAGTGGCTTAGAAATTATTTTAATGAAAAAAAGGACATTCTAAAAGAAAATAGCATCCAGTTTAATTAAGACCATGAAAATTTCTATTTCAAGCTAATCAAGATGGATATTATAACCCAATAAAATACTTTTACTAGAAGAAAAACCAGGGATTATGTATCATCCCACTGCCCAGACAATTAATTATAAAATATTGGTATATTTCCTTTGGATTTTAGTGCATTTTTGTTTAGTTTTGTGTGTGTGTTTATGCAGTGGGTACATTGCACATGTAATTTTAGATTGTATTATTTTTTAGTAAACCTTACATTCACATTTTTAGTCTCTCAAGCTTGTATAATTAACACGTCAGTGCAGAGTTTATTTCCGTGCTCTTTTGTCATCTACTAAATCATAGTAGGGTGTGGACACCCTGACCGGAAGCATTTCAGTAGCTGAAATTGGAAAACTGACGGCTGTCCATGGATTTGGATGTGTCCCAACCTTGCGGTGATAGAGGAGGATGCGTCCAGGGCTTGTCTGCTCAGCCCCAAGAAAGATTGCTCTGCGATCTTGTCTCCACGTGGGCTTCTCTGCAGGGAAGGCGGCTGGCCTGCACGCAGAGCTGATTTCAGCAAGGCCACAACTTTATTAACTTGCTTTATGACCCACTCCTTGAGTGAAGGGATTGTGGCCGCCTTCATGAAGGATGGGGCGCTCTTGTCACCCTGTGGCCCGGCTTTCTCATCCATTGTCCTCAGGCCAAGGACATGATGTCAGCAGGCCGGTCCCTGGCCCCAGCCCTGCTCCTGGGCATCTCTCCGTCGCCCCCCTCTGCTCTATGAATCCTGTAGTTGGAGGAGGATGTGCAGGAGTGCTCTGGGACTTTCTCTGTGCACAGTGTGTCTATGTTGGGATAGTATCGCCTGAGCTGCTGCCCGTGGTAGTGTGCCCGTCAGGAGGGCTGGGGTCGGGGTGGATCGCTACGGTTCCCTTACAGATGCTGTGGGCTGAGCTCTGGGCCTTTGTTCAACCCAGGCTGGGGCTCTCATCTCAGAGTGACCAGCGACAGACTCGGGGCCCCTCGTGAGAAGGGAGGGTGCTGGGGAGAAGCAGGGGTTGGGGCAGGGGCTGCAGCAGCACCACAGGCTTGAGGTCTCACCTCTGCCCAGATGCTAACACCCTCATAGCAGGACGAGGGCAGCTGACGACGGCCCTAAATAGATCCAAGGAAGGGGTCTGCTGGCCTGATGTCTTACATCAGTGGATCCACGCTGCCTTCCAGGGCTACAGCCATCCTTAGCCCATCCCTCAGCCTCTGTGGCCTCTGGGGACACAGGGACCCAGGTCCTCAGAGTTCCTCCCTATGAGCACTCTGGGCCTCTGACCCGGACTTTGTTTTGGCTTAGGGTACTGCTGGCTATGCAGTGATGGCACTGGAGACCTGGGTCCTCCTCAGCTGTTCCCTCGCCTGGTGTCCCCTTGCATGCCATGTGCTATCCTTCCTAGATAGGATGGAAGAGCCCAAAGTATGCGCTGCACTCCACTGCACCTTCTTGGGAGTGGGCTGAAGCATGTCCTGAGGGACCAGAGGTGGCAAGGGTCAGTTGAGGTGGGTGGGCCCTCAGCAAAGAACAGATATGCAGAACAACTTGGGCCAGGGATATAGTGGGTGCTGGGCACTCCAGAGTGGGTTGGGGCTGGGTGTGACACTGTCAGGCTGGCCACCTCAAGGGTGAGTGCTGGGGACCGGGAGGCAGGACAGGACTGAAGGTGGACAGCAGGTGCTCTGTGGTTTCCAGAAGCCCATTGGTGGTAGGGGAGGATGAACTGGGCACAGGGTCTGTTTGAGGCGCAGTCCCCCATCCCTGTAGCAATCCACTTGTCTTTGTTCACAACTTTCTCCTGTAGATACTATAAAAGTATGAACTATCTCAAACATTGAAGGAGTATAGACGGTGAGCCGCAGGTGACCTGTGCCCAGCACAGGTCCCCTCGTCCTCAGTGGGGCCCCTCCTGAGGTGATGACTGTCCTCTGCCCCAGCTTTGAGTTTGCGTCTCCACAGTGACCAATGAGCCCAGAACCCTGTGCTGTGCTTTGAATCCCCACAGGTGTCACTGCATGGGCCACTCTGGCTAGTGTCCCAGGCCACTGTCCACACGGCTTGCCTTGGCTCTGTGTCCAGTCACTCTACTGAAATGTCAGCCTGAGGGCCCCCAGCATGCAACATTTGCCCTCAGACACATGCACTGCCTCCCGGCATCCCTGATCCTCACTTCACTTGTGGGGATTCCGGAACTTTGGGTGAGCAGATTTTTCTGCATCCTTGTCCTCAACCGGAGGCAGGGGCTTGCCAGAGGTTGGCCACACAGCTCCTGTCCCTGGCCTCTGAGGATCTGCAGGCGTGGCTCAGAAAACCATCACGTGACCTTCTGAGGGGGTAGGAGAAAGATTGAATGAGACTGCAGCAGTGGGCACCCTCGTGGGACAACACTAGGAGGAGCCAGGTGTCCTTGAGGTTCTTCCAGGGCAGCCCCATGCTCCTGACTCCTCTGCCTCCCAGCCCCGCCTTGTGGCAGCCCAGGAGCTCTGACCAGTGGCCTTCTCTCCAGGGCCTCCTTGCTCCCACCCATACTTCGACCTCCACTCTAGGCCAGCAGCATGGCCTAGCCTTCAGCTGTCTTCCCCTCGCTGGCCCCAGCAAGTGGGGAGCTGAGGCCAAGGCCGGGCTGAAGCTAGGCGAACTCTGGGGGTCTCTGCTGTGTCTTTGCCGCCCCTTGAAGGGAGGTGGCCCTCGGCATGGGTCTGGAGCATGACCTCTGGTAGCCAGTATTCTGTCCCTCTGCAATGCTAGAGGAGTGTGGCACGATTTTGAGGGCCAGGATCACGAGGGGCTGTCTTCCTCCCAAGGACAAGCAGCCTCAGCCTGAGTGTGTAGAAGGATCCAAAGCCCTCAGCCCAGGTCCAGGCCTTTCCTGCACCCAGTGGACCTGTCTCCAGGTGACCACAGTGTTGTGTCCACAGACAGAGGAAAAGACATCTTTTCAGAAAGTAGACTCACAGGAAGGAAAAAGCCTTGAGTATCTTGGGTGGGCCTGTCTCAACTTGGAGAGCGGCAAGTTGCCGTCCATAGCCTGGTGGTCAGCTGGTCAGCAGGTCCTTGTGGTTACTGATGACTGGAATGAAGGGGTCAGTCTCTGCCCAGGGCATAGGGCTTCCTGTGGGTGGTTGTTGTCATTGCTGCGTCATCTTAGACGTCATCTCAGGATCCGTGTGTTTGATTTTATTTGGGATACAGATGAATTCAGATGTGTTTCTTTCAGCGTAGGAAATTAACAGAGGGAAAACCTTATTTTAAAAACTACAAACGTCTACATTCTGCAGCAGTGTGGTATTTTATAAATGTACAAACCCTCACAGAGCGTGTGGAGCACTCTTTGTGGCTCTGCGGGAGGGAGGGATCCACTGAAGCCAGGGCGTGAGTGCTGCAGCCCCTGCCAGGCACTTCCTTCCCTCCGCGCCTTTATGCCAGATCTTGTGCTATGTTTGCACACATTTTGGGGGAGGGAACTAGTTTAAGACTGATTTCTCTTTCTTTTATTACCATCACTTAAGGATAATCTAAATGTAATTACCGTGATGGAGGCATAATGCAATTCCAAATAATTACAGCCCACTGCATAGAAAACTAACAAAACTTTCTCTGTTGATTTATGGGTGCTTTTGGCTCAGTATGAATTTCAAATGATGCCTCTGGGAGCCACACTCCAGATAATGTGAGGCCATTTTTAAAAAGCAGATTTGTGTAGTCGATCAGGGCGAGTCATTTTTTTCCTTTTGCCCGTAGTGAGAAATTGGTTGTTACCATAGATCACAGGGCCTGCTGCAAGCTCTTATGAAAGATGAATTAATTCCACTAATGCTCTAAGCGGGCCCTCTGCGGTGAGGGCTGTGTGGTGATAACCTCCCCGCAGCCTCTCTTTTCTCCATGGCGATTTATGCTGTCTTTTAGTAGATGAAACTGGCTGGATTCGCTATCCATCTGCTGACTCCAGGCACCCTATTAACAGGGGCCCGAGCAGAGACTTCATATTGTAAGGTGAAAGATGTGGCTGTCTCCAGCCCCCGTGTGACGTGGATTTCATTTTGGTGGTAGAAGCCTGTCTGAGGGCAGAGGGCCTGGCACAGGGCCTCGGGGATGGCCGCCCCAGGAGTACAGAGCTTCTGCGGTCCCTCTTGAGAGCTCCTGAGGGCTCCTCCAGTGAGTGAGGGCTTCAGAAGGTGGCCAGCGGCAGAAAGTTCCAGAACTCAGCCTGGGATGAACGAGACCAACTAGGCACTTGGGGAGACCCCCACCCCAACCATAGACACTTCGTTTCCATTTTCAGTGGCCTCAGCATCAGCACCGGCGTCCAAAAACTTCTGGAGGTCTCTCTGGAGCTCCTGAACATGTGAGTCTGTGACTGAGGCCCCAGGGTTCCCATCTCTGCAGTTTCTCGATGTAGGCACTTCCCCGCCTGCACATCAAGGACAGCCGTGGAGCTTGTGTGTGCGTACACTTCAGGCAGGCGATTGCTCAGGTATGCCACACTGAAGAGTAACACCTTGTCAGGGAACCTTCCCTTGCTGATGACTTGTGTGTGTGCTTCTTTTGGTCCACCCCACCCCAGCCTTGGCCTGAACGCTCAGGGTTGGGTCAGAAAGGGCAGCAAGTGGTCAAGAGGAAAGAACTTCAGGCTAGGAATTAGGACCAAGTATTCTAGCTTGGGTTCTTTCTCTAAGGTGCTGGTGGTCTTGGGCAGACCAAGATGGCCTCAATTTCCTCACAGGTGAGGTGCAGCTGGTGCTTGTGTTGACTGCCTTCTGGTGGCTGTGGGGTGTATGGGACACTGTGTGAGGACACTGCCTGCAGGCTGTATTCCAGCCTAAACCCCAGGTTGCAGGTCAAGCCTCGAGCCAAGGTGGTAAAGAAGTCAGGATATCGCGAGTTATAGCTTCATTTTTCCATAAAAATCATTTAGAAATGCACTCTTAACATGTTCATAATTGCAATGATGAACTTATCTCAAAAGGAACAGATTTTCTGCACTTTAGCAAAACATTTGGTTATAATAATGTTGCACTATTAAGTTTTCTGAGATTCATTGTAATTTAAAAAAACCAAATCTAATTAGAAGCCTAAAATTATTACCCATCTATAGTATACAAAAATAATACATTGCCCCTTGTTTTATCTGTTTAGTCTGTTAGTAATTAATGTTCAAAATAACTCTCCATGATGATTATTGTTATTGAAAATTTAAAAATTAAAAAAACCAAGATGAGCACATGTGCACATGCATATACACTTTAACTGACACAAATAATGGAAAACTGAGAGGTGCAATAATCAATTTGGGTACAAAAATATACAGATGCCTTCCGTTTTAATGGAAGTAAAGCTGTTGACATTTATGTTAAATTCTGGATAAAAACCTGAGTGTATTTGATTGGGGGGAGTCTCAGTTATATTTCTCAGAATTGAAGACATCAGTGCAGAGGTACCTTGTGTCCCTGTGAACAGAACAGGTGGTGACCCCAGGGTCCTCTCTTCACCACGGGACGTGCCTTCCTTTCCAGTGCCAGAAAACATCTTTCAGCAAATGTACATGGAGGGCTCTGGATCCAGCAGATGAAGCCCTCAGCCTCATGGACTGTGTCCTAGCATAAGAAGGGAACGATGTGTGTGTTCCATAAGTGAACTCGGGACATGCTTGAGACAGGTCAGGGATGCGAGTCTACACAGGGTGAATACGAGCTTGAAGGAAGTGGAGGAGTCGGCTAGTAGCTGCGCTTGGCGGCCGTAGTGTGGTTGTGTGTGTGTGACAAGCCCTGGAAGCACCATCCTTCAGTTTCTGCATTATGGAGTTAGAGGCCTGCTAGCTACACGTGGGTGATTGAGGTCAGGGAGGAGGAGGAGGAGGAGGAGGAGCACCCCGCATGCTGGAAGGGAGCTGATGGAGGGTGTTTGTTGTGTTGATGCTGATTAGGAACAGCCTTGGCTTGCTGCTGAGTCTGCACACCAGGGGGGCTGGGGTTCCTTGCTTGCTCCTGTTGGGCACCTGCTGTCTTCCAGACTTGCTATTTCTCCCAGAGGAACTGGCCCTACCTGTCCTCAAGAGGCCGCCCTCCCCTGCAGTTCCCTCGTGGCTTTGTGCTCTTGGGCACCTCCTGACCTGGCCTCTTAGCTGGATCCCAAAGGAGATGGATCAGGGCTCCCGTCGTCATTCTCTCTCGTGCTTGGGTGCAGATCGCGTTGCCTGTGGTGCACTTGCACATAGGCCCTTCCCGGCTTGTCTTCGTGTTAGTGTTGACTGCAGGTTTCTCACTCCATGAATTGGGGGTTGTTGATGGGGTGGTTTCCGGAACACCCCTGCAACTGTGGTCACACGCGTGACTTCATTCTGCACCAGTTCCGAGGCTTCCCTCCACAGGATGTCGGGTCATGCGGCTAAGGCTTCTAGTTCCTGAAGTACATTAGGGTGCCCAGTCACCCCTGGGCCAAAGACGTTGCATGGACGGGAGATAAGCAGCCGGCTCCACAGGCAAGACCAAGGGCTCCCTGACCAGGGAGTAAGGAGGTTCCTCAGCCCCGCCTCCTGCTCTGTCACTAGTAGAGAGCCTTTACCGGGTTACTGTGGTTACTGTGGATTCATCACCAGTCACACATCTGGCCCACTCCCATGTGGCCCCCACAGGATGAGAGCACAGGCTCTGGGGCCCAGTGACCCAAATTCACCAAGTGACCATATGTGTAGTTCTTAACTTCTGAGCCTCAGGTCCTTACTCAGTGAAGTGGGGCAATGGCGGCCCACACTCCCACCCCTAAGGCTGAATGTGCACGTGTGTGTCATGTGCTGCTGGTGTGTAGAACTCGACCCTCCTCATGATGACCCTGTATCCTGCTTCTCCGTCCTCCCCTTGTCGTCCCCAAGGCCCCAGGCAATTCTGTCTTGCCCACTGCCCAGAGATGCCTTGGACGCTGCTTGACTCTGCTTGTGTGGATCCCACGCATGGACAGTCTGTGGTGAAATGTTGCAGTGGCTGTCTGCAGGTGGACAGACTCCAGCTCGGGCTGGATTTGGACATGTACAGGATGGAAGAAGAGTGTCTAGACAGGTGGCGGGCCACTTGTCTGGAGTGCGGGGTAGGCGAAGAGGGATGAAATTCTAAGCATTGGAGAGTATCCCATTCAGCTGGGCTGTCCCTGCAGGAGCATGGAGCCCCAACTCCGGGGCCTCACCAGCACCCAGGTCCTCACAGCTCAGCTTCCTACTTGTGTGTTTCCATCACAGACACAGTTACTGACTGAAGTGAATGCAGACATTTCCTAGGGGCAAGTGGCCTCCCTGAGAGTCACCTGTGGGGGCTGGCAGTCACATTTGGAATCAGAGGTGAATGTGTAATGCAGCAGACAGGTGAGCCCACCATCCTTCTGTATGGTTCCCAGATTGTCTGGGCAGCAGTCCGATCACTCGTCTAGTGACACCTTCAGCAGGACCGAGGAGATTTTGCGTTGCCCCGTTATTCAGTAGACGAGGAGCCTGAGGACGGCAGGGATGCGAGGTCAGAACCAGGGCCAGCTCGAGGTGTGAGGCAAGGCCCACTTGACTGGCAGAGCTGCAGCTACGTGCTCAACCGTATGTATCTGGGCTGGGAGGAGATACAGGAACTCTCTGTACCTTCTGCTCAATTTTTCTGTAAACCTGAAACTGCACCGAACAATAAAGTCTATTATTTTCTTTAAAAATATGCTCAATTAGAGCCTGGAACTTAGAGGTGAGGAGAGAGACCAGCCCTGGAAAGAAAGGACCAGAATCACCTCTAGGCCCTGTGGGTGCATCTGTGGGCACCTCAGTATTACCAGGAAGCAGAGACCCCCAGACTCATGGTGGCATCTGCTTTGGGTCTGGGTTGGGGCATCCATAGAACCACGTAGTAGAGAAGGTGGGGCCTCTCACTCAGCAGGAGACTGCAAACCAAGACAGTCTGCAAGATGAACAGATGCAAGAGTATGGATCCACTCCAAATAAAATTAATTTTGTAGAACCATCTGGCAGAGACTTTAGACTAAGTATGTCGAAGAGATAAATGAAAGGGTAGAGTTCATTTAAAATAATGTCATTCAACTAAGACAGTAAGAAATAAAACAAGGAAACATGAAAAAGAGCCTATAGAAGCATTGTCATTAAAAGTAGCAGAATAGATTATAGACCAGATGTCGTCAAAGAGAGAATCAGGTGTTATAAAGGACTTTGTCAAAAACATAACTTAGAGAGACAAAGATTTCTGTTTGTTGTTTTTATGTTTTTTTATTTTTATAGAAAATAACAGCTAAAAGACATGAAATCTACTATTGGGAGCCTCAAATATTCACCCAGAAGAAATTTCAGAAAGAAACAATAGGAGCAATCTGGAAAAGATCAGAGGGGCGATTCTTCCAAAATTGGGGATGCTGAGTTTTCAGGCTGAGAACTCAGTTTGTAGTTTTATCTGTCGTGTAGTAACAACTTCACTAGTGGATAGATAAAAATAAGTCCATACCAAAATGGTTGTTAAGCTTCAGAACACTGATGACAAAGAGAAAAGAATTAGCAATGAGATCTGCTGGAATGTTTCTTATCAGCAGTAGTAGATGGCAAAGCACTGGAGAGGAATCTGAAGGGCACGGAACGGCTGCTGGCTGGACCTTGAAGCATCAGCATGCCAGCAGTTGTGTTTTTGTTCTTGGAGGAGGGGAGCACTTAAGGAAGGGGAGCAGGCACAGGAGTCTTACTTAGTTCTTGGAAGTCTAAACCACTAGAGCCATTTGAGGAGGGAGTCAGAGAACAAGAAGATCGAGACTTCAGGAACTGTGGGCAGTCCTGGGTGCCACTGAGAGATGAGCCTCATGAAGGATAAGCGTCCCTGGGATTTTGCCGGTGGAGGTCGTGGTAACTTTGCAGGGATCACTTTGGGCAGAGTGGTGGAATTAGGAACAAATTGCTATTGAGAATTGAGTGGGAGTCATGTGTTTGGATAGCTCTTGTTCAAAACAGTGTAGTCATTGGGGGAAATTGGCAAGGGGCACGGAAGCCAACAGGAGATATGAGGCCAAGGGCAGAATTTCTACTTAACCTCTGAACTGTTCGGATTAAATTACGAAGGGAGGTGCCAACCCCCGAAGTGCCTGGAGCCTGTTTCTCAGATTCCTTCTTTCATGCAGGGAGCATATTTCACCCAGATTTAATTCTGAATTCTCCTGTGGCTATGCAGACCCCAGGGCACAATAAAGGAGACAGGATCCTTTCCATCCTACTCTGTCAGTCCACAAGGCACCTTGAGCACTAAGAGGCTCAACCCCATCCTCTGTCCATTATCTGTCCCCAGTGCCCAGAGCCAGGCACTGGCCTTCTGCTGGGAACAGCCCAAGCAATGTCCCATCCTTGTAGTGCTAACATTCCAATCCCTGTCCTGAAGTGTTTCACTCACATGGCATTTGTGAACTGGGAAGTCAGGCAGACTCCTCCCAGTGCCTCCCTTGGTTTTCAAGCGTTCCCAAAGCTGTTTAGCTATCCTGTTCCATATGGCTATTTAAGTTCAAATAAATTAAGGTAAAGCACAATTTAAAATTTAGTTCCTAGTTGGGCTCGGTGGCTCAGCCTGTAATCCCGCGCCTTTGGGAGGCTGAGGTGAGTGGATTGCCTGAGCCCGCAGGTTCGAGACCCACCTGGGCAGGCGAGACCTCATCTTTACAGTAAATAAAAAAATTAGCCGGGCATAGTAGCGCGCGCCTGTAATTCTGGCTACTCAGAAGGCTGAGGCGGAAGGATCGCTAGAGCCCAGCAGGTCGAGGCTGCGGTGGCTGAGAGCGGCCACTGCACTCCAGTCTGGGCAACAGAATGAGACTCCAACTCAAACAAACAAACAAATAAATAAATAAAATAAAATAAAATAAATTTAGTTCTTTAGCCACATATTCCATGTGCTTGGTAGCCCCAGTGGCTGGTTGCTGCTGTCCTGGGCAGCCCAGCAGGAGCCTTCTGGCATCCTGAGACTCCTGCAGCACAGTCAGCTGTTCCTCACCTTGCCTGCCCAGTATGGGCTTGAGCAGAAGTTGGATTCGGTCCCCACTCTCAGGCCATAGCTGTGGACAAAGCTCTGTCTGGTCTGTGTCCCCTTCTCTCTTCTTCTCTGGTCCTCTAGTCCTCTAGCAACTATTCCTTCCTCACTTCAGGAGCCATCTAGAGGACAGTGGGGGGAGTGAGTGAATTCTAGAGAATTCTAGAATTCTAGAGAAAACATAGCTAAAGCAAATACTGGCTTTCTGTAATCTGACTTCTTTCTTTGTTTGCACGCTGTCTTTGTCCATTTGTGCTGCCCATAACAAAGCAGGCTGGGTAACTTTTTGTTTTAAGTTTTAGAACAAAGTTTATTAGAGAAAGTAGGGAGCAAGGGAGACATGCCACAGTTGGCATGGGTGAAATAAGCTGCCTGGGTAATTTACATAAACAATAGGAATTCATTTCTCATGGCTCTGGAGTCTGGGAATTCCAAGATCAAGGCACCAGCAGATTTGGCCAGGCTCCGTCTCTCTACTTATCAGATGATGCCTGTTGCTGCGTCCTCACATGGTGGGAGGCAGAAGGGCAAGGGGGCTGCGTGCTGACGAAGCTTCTTTATAATGACCTTCATTCTGTTTACTAGGGAAGGGCCCTCATGGCTTGTCACCTCTCGAAGGCCTCATCTCTTAGCAATATCTGTTGATGATAAGTTTCAACATGGGAATTTGGAGGCATATTTGGACCATGACACAGGCTCTGTGTTCAAACTGGTAGACGTGTGCACAGTCCCCAGGCTCTGGTGCTGCTGGGTGGGTGGACTTGCCAGGAAAGGGCTATAGCGTGAGGCCACGCATACTTGTTATGGTCGGACAGATCACCAGCCCTTGAGGGCACACTGCTGGGCATGGCTGCCCACGTCTTCTCTGTGGTTCAGTGAAGAGCATCCTCACTCCATCCGAAGCTCGGCTGGCCGTAGGCAGCAGTGCTCGAGAGCTCCTGAAGTGACAAGGGCTTCCCTGCAGCTTTTCCAAGCCAGGGGAATGGGGCTTCGAGGACAGTGGGTCGCAGTCCGTCTCTGTGTCCCCCTGACGCTGAGCGTGAATAGCCTTTGCGACATTCTGTGTATAAAGCTGCCCCTTCAGAGGTGCACATTTCGGGTCTCTCCAATACTGAAAGACGAACCATGTTTTTGTTTGAACAAGCCTTGTGTGTATTTCCTTAGTGTGTATGAATCATGTGTTGCCCTTCCGCTTTGATGTTGGCTTATTTGTGGAACCTTTTATTTTTCAGTGCAAATGGTCTCGAAAAGGTTTCATCCGGACGAGATGGTGCATTGCTGACTGGTACGTTGTATTGTGTCTGTTTATCTCTGCTTCATAAATTTCCAGTATATTTCTTAGCTTTTTGTGTTTTGCACACGTGGCTGTTGCACGTCACACTGAAGGCTTACTGATTTTGCCTGGGGACCTCTAGCTGCCTGACCCCCACCTGTCACTCTTTGACCTTTTTTGTTTACATGGTGCCATACGATGTGGCGTGCTGTTGCCCATTCCCTGTAAGTTAAACGTGCAGGCGCTCAGCACAAATGGAGAAACACAATTGAAGACCCTGGCCCCTCCCCTCAGTGGGAGGGTTCCATTTGCCAGAGCCCACTGTGGGAGGAAGCCAGCAGGGAGGCTCTTCATGGGTCCCAGGCTACAAAGTTAAATAGCATAAAAATGGCCTGGAAACCTGTTTTATTGGGAGTTTGGGCACAGATACAGGAAGACACTTGTCTCATTCGGTTGTCCTGGGGCCTGGCTTTCCTGTGGTGAGTGTGTTTTCAATGGCAATGCCCGCCTTTCCTGTGTGACAAGCAGTGGTCAAAAGTGCACTGCCTGGCTTCTTAGTGACTCCTCTGCCCGTTCCTTAAGTGGCCGAATCTTGCTTGCCATGTCTTTATTTTCCTCCCACAGATTTTCTCAAGCTTTGTTGTTGTAGTTGTCTGTTGCTGTCTAGCAGGTTGCCCTAAACTTAGCAGCTTTAAAAAAAAAATGCTGACTAGATCACAGTTTCTGTGGCTCAGGGCTTGGTTATGGCTCGGCTGGGGTTCGGGCCCAGGTCGCCATGAGGCTGCTGTCCCTCTGAGGCTTCCTAGACCCAGAGGACCCACCTCCAGGTTTGCTTGGGGGATGTGGAGGGGAGCCTCCACTTTTCCCCACTCGGACCTCTCTCTGGGGCCGCTCCGGACAGGGAGACCCCTAGAGGAGCAGGGATCTCAGACAGCTAGAGAGGAAGGAGGAAGGGACAGAGGGAAGGAAGGAGAGGGGGCGTGGGGAAGGACAGAGGGAGCCTGAGAAGGAGCCACAGTCCTGGGCCAGCTCAGGCAGCAGCAGGCCCCACTGCTGCTCTCCACCCTTGTGCACTGGGGCCACCCTCGCACGGCGTGGGGGGCACACAGGGCATGATGCCAGGTGGCAGGGTTGTCGTGGAAGCGGGCGAGCAGAGTCTGGGGGAGTGGAGGCCAGCCCGAGTAGCCTCCATGCCTTGTGATTCCTGCTGAAGAGAAGGGAGCTGAGGCTGAGCATGAGTGTCCTGCCCTGGTGGGCCTGGGAGCCCCTGGAGGACTTGCCAGCAGTGAGGGTGTGCAGGATGGTGTCAGGACAGTGCTGAGCCTCAGTGACCTCCCCTTGTCAGGTGGACGCGTTCCTGTCAGCTGCAGGTGCTGACCCAGGATGGACCCAGCCTCCCCAAGTCCACATGCATGGAGGCCATGGAGACCAACTGCTGGGCTTGCCAGGTTACTCCTGAGGGTCTTCCTTTGGGGTATTGAATAAAGCGGTCTGCTGGCTGTCTTTGTGTCCCCTGTGCTGTGTTCTGATGCCCTCACCAGGGTGCAGCTGGCAGACCCAGGCATCATCAGCCAGAGGAGCTGAGGCTGTACGTAGGTCCCTTCCTCTTAGTTTAGCCAACAACTAAGCAACGTTTCTGTGATCCTGTGGAAGGAAAAATAGCTCCCTTTTCACTGGCCAGAGCCACAGAATTTGCTAAGATTTATTAAGACTTCACCAAAGGTCTCGAGTCCTCTGGCCTCGTCGGTGGACAGGCGGGTAGACAGGTACTGGGGCTTCTCGGGAGAGCGGTCTGTGGTCAGGGGACCTGGAGACTTCCACCCTTGGCGACCTTGTCCTTTTGTCTTTTGGTTGCAGTGCTTTTGACTTGGTGAACATCCATCTTTTCCATGATGCTTCCAATTTAGTCGCCTGGGAAACAAGCCCTTCAGTGTACTCAGGCATCCGGCACAAGGCCCTGGGCTACGTGTTGGACAGGTAGGTGCAGCCTGACCTCCCCCGCCAGCTGCTTCTGAGAGGACCATGCCTTGTTCCTGCTCGGTTCTTTCAGCTTTGCAGTGGCACTTGCACATGTTGTCCCCCTGAGGCAGCAGAACCTTCACAACCTATCCACAACAGGCAGTTTGAGCAGTTTTCCCCATGAACTCGGATGGGGATGACCTCCCCTTCTCTCTGATATTTTGTGGGAAAGTTAAGAAAACAGTGCTGTGGGGCACGGTGGTAGACCTTGAATATGACACTGAAGTGTCTGGGAATCATGACTGTTACATTCAGCTGTGACTTAAGCAGATGTGCTGGGATTTCTGCTGACTGTGGCTGTGCTTTTCTGCACTCTGGCCCTGCCAGATGACTTCTGGAGCTGCTGGGCTCAGAGTTCGGACATCTTGGTGCAGCTCCTGGCTATGTGGGGTCAGTCCTGTGAGGCCCCCGCTGGTCAACCCAGCCCAGCTTGGCACAATACCACCTCCTTCCCAACTGTGCCCCTGCCACTGACAGGACAGGCAGGCCTTGCTTCCTGAGCCTGGGGCTGTGGGCCCCGGAGAGGGGGCGGACAGCCTTAGCCATTGCCAGGGTACCTGGCTGCTCCCACATTTACCTAGGCTCCCAGGCACCCTGGCTTCTGCTCCTACCCTATGCTCCAGGCAGCTCCTCTGTCTGTAACGTCTCCTGTGACCCCCTCATGGGATCAGAGCTGGTGGGCTGTCATATAGAAAAGATGGGCACGCCTATTAGCGGGAAATACCTGGTCTTAGGACCAGTGTCTCTCCTGATCCACAGATGATCCTTGTGCTGAAGCTCTGCCAGGGCAGCCAAGTAGTTGGTGTTTACGCTTTGCTCATTCCATTCTCCTCCAACTGAAGTCCTTCTTGCCAGCGTCCCTGTGGCTGAACGACCAACTTGGGCTAGTAGCAGCTCCTTCCACAGGCCCAAGACTAGCAGTTCTTCTCAGAGTGGCCTTTGGTTTCCACCTGAGCTGCGTACTGTTTCCTAGAGGGCCCCACCCCAGGCTCTGCCCCATGCACGAGCAATGCCAAGTGCACAAGTGAGCACACGCAGACCTTGGGCTGTGCTGCTCCTCAGCTCACCTTTTGTCGGCCAGCCTCTAGCCTTCTCATCAGACCTTGACTTCTCTGTTCCAGGGGCCACCTCCCTCTCGCCTATGCCCGCCCTCTCCCTAGGCTTTGCCAGGCAGAAGGACGGAGCTCTTTGGGACCACTGCTGACTCTGGGGTGGTTATTCTGCTGCCCGTGGCTGTGTGGGCAGAGGCAATGATCAGGTGCACCAGGGGCACAACCCAGAGAGGGAGAAATCCGGGCAGAGCCTGCTGATCTCTGAGCTGCTGAAGGGCTTCCTTGAGGAGATGAGGGGAGGGATAGTCCACATGGAGGGACACCATTGTTGGGCCATCACCCCTGAGATATACACTGTGCATGTCCAGTGCCGTCAGATTCTCAAGGGCAGAGTGGGAGAGTCTCACGGGAGGTGACCCCTGGGGATTGCATGGGCATATTTCTGCCCTCAGACCTGTGACCTGAAAGGGTGTCCTGAGGGATCCCGAGTCACATAGGGTCATGAAAGAGAACAGCTGCCCGAGGAGGTCCTTGCATGCTGGACAGAGGGCCTGTCTCCTCACAGAGCCTTATAGGAAAGGGTATGCATTGCGTGTGAGTGCATTGTGCATGTGAGCATACGTGCATGTTTGCATTTATGTGAGTGAGCACATTTCTGTTTGTGTATGCGTGTGTGGGGTTGTTCGTGTGTAAAAGTGCATGCATTTTGTGCGTGTTTGGTTTGAGTGCATGCATGCATGTTTGTGCATGTGTCTATGCATGTGTGTGAGTGTGTGCATGCATTTGTGTGTGTTTATGTGAGCATGTGTGGGTATGTTCGTGTGTGTGCATGTCCTAGCTCAGCGCTGGGTCCTGAGGAAGAGGCGGAAGGCTGGCTTCTCCTGACTGTTGGTGCCACTCTAGGAGGGAGCTGGAGCCAGCCAGACCCCTCTTTTCTCAAGTACCTCTCCCTCTGCCAACGTCTGTAGTGAGCTTGGCCTTTTCTCGAGTACCTCTCCTTCTGTACGTATGTAGTGAGCTTGGCCTGGCTCACTTACATGACTTCTCGCCTGCTGCTTCTATTCCTCTGGGATTCCTCACAGGGCTCCGCACAGACAGTTGGGAGGTGGGTTCTCCTTCCTCCACTGTCGTTAGTTGGGCATGTGACCTTGGTTCACCTCCAAGGGCCCAGCTTCCCCACCTGGGTGAAGAGGGGTCAGCCCAGGGGCCCTGAGGTCGGGTCCCTTTTCCTGGCCACCATCCCCAATGTGAGAGAGTGCCCTGGTGCTTGCTGCCATCTGCCGGGTCCTTACAGAGGAACTGGAATTGGGACACATATTCTGGATGCTTCTGCATTTGTTGCCTTGCACCGAGGGCTCTGCGCTCAACCCTATACATGGCCACACCCTCTTCAGGGGGCCTCACTGGTCTCCTAGGCACCAAGAGAGCCAGCACTGACATTCGCATGCAGGGTCGAACCCGAGCCTGAAGCCTGAGCTCTCAACCATCTGCTGTGGGGATGCAGCACGGGCAATGGGTCTTTGATATTTTGTCAGCGACAGAGGAACAACTGCCTGTGACCTGGGACCTACCTATACCCTGGGCACCCTCTTAAGACAGTGATTCTTCCACCCAGGGAAAAGATAATTGGGTGTGGTTCTTCCCGCCTGATTGGCCTTTTGCTTCCAGGTACCGGGTTTCTCGGGGACCTCCCAGGATGGCTCGCTCCACCATGCCATTCGGTCTTGGTGACAGCAGCTAGGTTGTCAGTATGGTATGGCATTAAAATGTATCCTTGCTCCAAAGTGCCGTGCCTCCTTGGCCTCCAAGAAAGCAGGCTTTGGGTTTTTGGGCCACTTTTCTGCATCTCTGCGTTCCCATGAATGGCTTCTGTGGCGAGCTCAGCCAGCCGCAGATCCGGACCTCCGCCGCGCAGGGCCAGGCCGCCTGGCACAAAGGGGAGCTCTGTAGGAGCGGTGAATAATGGGCCGCCCTTTCATCGGGGCTGCTAACCTTTTGGCAGCCACCAGCAGACCGCATTCTGCTGTGCTGATCAGGGAGGACAATGCCGTGTGGCCTTTGAATGGACGCTGCCACCAACAGGGCCCCATTCACGCCGTTGGGAACCTCCATGTGTATTGTCTACGCCGCAGGGAGACAGCAAGAAGGCTTCTGAGGGGGACCCAGCCTTTCCGTGGTTTAATCTCTCTGCAAAGCTTCCCAGGTCCAGTTTCCATCTGGGCTGCAGGAGAGTAGAGTATCAGACCCAGAAGGGAGGGTGGGTCTCCTAGAACTAGAGGAAGACCCATGTCAAGACCGAGAGGCACCCAGTACTATATCTGCACCTTTCCTTTAAATATAAAAGTATTCCACAATAAAAGATTATTTAAGAAGGACTGAGAGGCAGACTGTGTCTGAGTTAAACTCTTCAGAGGCTGGTGAGCACCTGGCGGCCCCAGTGGTGCCTGGCACCCCGGACTGTCACACAGTTCGCCTGGACTTACCACAGACAGTAATCTTTAGATTTCTGTGCAGTTTGTGAATTTTTTACTGTGAATCTCTTGTTATGAAAAGTTGAAAGGGAAGACAGATCCCTGGTTGACGAAGGGCATCTGGCTCGGGGACTCCTTGGCAGGCCTTGGAGGGTTTGGGCCCGGTACTGGAGGCATCTGTGCCAGGTCCTGGGCAGGCAGAGGCAGAGGCCCCTCCTACCCTGGGCGAAGCCAGACCGCTCACACTCTCGTGTGGCTCCAGGAGGCACTGAGCTCTTGGCCCCTGTGGGGGGCAGACCCAGCCCCTCTTCTCGACATGCAAGTCAGCCTTTTGGGGACCTCTGGGGGCATCAAACCAGAGCTCTGCACTGGCCCTCCTCGGCACCAGCCACGGAAACGTCCTGAAATCTTCCTGAGCTTTCAGCCTGTGAAATGAGATTTTTTTCCATAAGTGACAGGGCTCTTCTGTCTCCTCTTTGAAATGTGGCCTGGCCTAGTTCAACAGAAACATTTTTACATTACAACTGTGAAATCTTGGCATAAAGCGCCCCTTTGTCCCCCCCATTATTTTCTCACAAATACAGTCTATTGTCACAGCACTGAAGTTAATTTGATCAACATTGGGACATTTAACTTTTATGTCCAGTCAAAAGAGTTGTTTCATGCTCATTTTGGGCATTCAAAGGAAATGATTGCCAGAAAAATAATGTTTCTCTGAACAATTCAGAGCAATTAGTTTCCCAGGGAGAAGCGATGTGATGCTCGATGCCCTCAGCCCCGCTTTGTGGCTTTAGGGACGATCATCAGTCAGCTGTCAGCAGCTCAAAGAGCCTCCAACCTAAATGTTTCTCTTTAGACCGTTCCCAGAACTCGCCTGGCTGTTCAGCCAGCAAAAGAAAAGCCGCTGCGTCTCCAGGCAAAGGCAAGATCGGTGCTAAAGATCCGGGTCATCGTGGACAGCTCCCGGCCACAGAGCTGGTCCTTGAACCCTGTTCACTCCCTGGTTGCCCTCGAAGCACAGGTGGTGGGCAGCTCTGCTGGCTGTGTGCACGTCCTAGTCAGGCTCCCTTCAGACCTGGAGACCTCAGGGAGGCTGTGGTCATGTGTCTGTCTCAAGCCCACCCTGGCATCACCTTGTCCCCTGGCATGCGCAAGACTTCTGGCCTGTACCTCTGCACCATCCCCACTGTGGCATAGCCTGAAGCCTCCAGGCCTGCGCCAGAGTCTCCAGGACAGTGGTCAGCTGCACCCTGATTAGAGCATGTCCAGTCCAGTTCTAGCAAAATTGGTTTCTGATGCCTTAGTCTCAGATGACTGATGGAATTTGTAATATTTCCTTTAGTTTACTGAAAATGGATTCAAGCATCCAGAAAAGCGTAGAAGGCTATAATGATGAAAAGCGCCTCCACCAGCTGCATTCCCGTTATGTTTGCTCTTTTGTTGAGAAATAAACCATGTAGATCCACATTGCCTATGTGTCCTCTGTCCTGAACCCCTCCCTGGCCCCTTACATCAGATGGAATTCCGTGCCTGTCGTTCCTCTGCACACTCCTGTCCTCTTACTACATGAATACGGGCATTTCTGTGCTTTTCACTATGCGTGAACATAGAGGCATGTGCTTATATTTTCATTACACGTGTATGTATAATTTATGCTTTCATGCACATAAGCATCCATGGGTAGTATTTTTAGCATCATGTGAATGGCATCCAGCTGCATACCTCCATCTACAGCTTGTATTCCCAGCTCTGGTGTTGATGCAGCTCCATGGCTTCACCCTAACTGTTTGCTTGGTCATGGGAACTCACTGCTGTGGCCCTTCTGCTGCCTGAAGACTCATTTAGGTGGCTCTCAGAGCTTTGCTGATGGGACAGTGTCTCTGCTGGACTGTGGAGCACGTGCATCTCCAGCGCTTGCCAGCCCCGTCCACACCCACAACCTATGAGCTGTGCCTGGCTTTGTGTTCCATTGGCACCTGAGACCTGGGGACTCGCACACCTTCCTGAGCTCTGGCATGTGTTTTCTGCCAGGTGCCTGAGGAATGAAGCCTCCTCAGGAGGTCAAGGTTCTTCTGTGCTGTGCCGTGTTTTTTGTGGTTTGTGGTGGCATCTGAGTGGAGTTCGAGGGAGTGCTTCCCAGAGTCAGAAAAGACCTTAGTTTGTGTTGCTGTGTGTAAAAGCATGAAACAGTGCGTTGGGAGGGACGTCCAGCACGGCTCTCCCGCTGGGGGTGCACACAGGTAGGCTCCCCACGCAGCTCCATCTAAGAATGTTTCCAAGTCAGGGAGGGGGTCGTCAAGAGAAAATGAACTTTAAGGAGTTGGCGAGCGTTGAGAAGGGTTGTGCTGACCAGCCCGAAATGCCCTAGCCCCCGGCCCACCCATCCCCAACCTGGAGCAGCTGCTGCATTGGCTGGTGGCAAATGCGGAAGCTGGGTCCCAGCTGAGGCCATGTGCAGCCAAGAACCATTTGGGGCCTGTCTTAGCTTGGGCTGCTGCATCAAAGCACCTGAAGTGGCTTAGACAGCAGGCGTTCATTTCTCCCAGTTCTGGAAAATGAGAGTCTGAGACCAGTGTGCCTCATGGCCAGGTTCTGGTAAGGGCTCCTTCCTGGCTGCAGACAGTGTCTTCTTACTGTGTCCTCACACGGTGGCGAGAGGGAGTGCAAGCTCTCCCTGTTTCTTCCTGCTTAATAAGGACACCAATCCTCTTGAGACCCCTGGGTCCCCCCACTCTGTGACATTAGGCACTGGCCCCCAAAGTCCTGAGTGGAGGGAAGCTTGCTGGGAGGTGCTGGGTGGAAAAGTCAGGGCGCATTTGAACCCTGCCTTGGGGGTCAGTGGGCCAGTCAGGGAAGCCCCCAAGTGCATTGATTGCTGGACTCTGCCTGGCGGCCAGCGGGCTGCTCAGGGGCCTTCTGGGTCTCTGCTGACCCTGATGCTGACTCTACTGCGTCAGCACCGTGCCTTTTGCCCTCACAGTCAATCCTCTGTCCTTAGTCCTGCCTCAGGTGTGTCTGGACAGACTGTCCTACCGGGCTCTGTTGTACTAAGAGATCGCCCAGGGGTTTCAGGCTCCAGGAGGGGAGAGTGCACCACAGGTGAAGGGAGAAGGGAAGTCATGAAAAAAATCCTCCTTCAGTCTCTAGGAAAGTGAAGATAAGCTGCCAGTGTATTTACTTTGGGGCATGAGTTTATTTTAAATGGCTTAAATACATCTATGATGAACCCTTCCAATAGATGTTTTAAGACTAAGATAAACTTTTAAGTGATTAAATAACTGTAAAATATTCTGGGTCATTTTAGTAATTTCATATTGTTGATGTTTTTGCTATTTTAAGTTGACCAGCAAACGTGATCTTGATCATAGCTGAGAAACAAGCCAACCTTAGTCAGTTCCAAGTGAGCACAAATTACACCTTTAAAAGTACAGCACAGAAGATTTTAGTGAGCATCATTTTTAGTGATAAAAATTGTAAAAAGAAAGAGAAAAACCAAGTTCCTAGTGTGCTAGCGTCACTGGTGGAGAAATGTCTAATGCCTTGTGGCCAGTTTGCTTTCCAAACCACATCAGCTCCTTGGGATTAAAAAAAAAAAGTTGTGTGCAAGTCTGTTGTTTTTTATTGTCCCAGCAGGACTGTTTAGGGACTCTGTCCTGCCTCCTCCCTGTGACCACCAGGCTCTCCTGGGACGTCCAGGCCCTGGTGGCGCCCTCCGCCTTCCTGTAGCCGGGTTAGGGGAGTGCCTGCTACTGGAGATGTTGTAATTCTGAATATTTAGTCTGTAACTCTCTTCCAAGGTCTTTCATCTAATCGGTAGTGTGGCGGGGATGCAGCTGTCCTGGAAAACACCTGTGGACAAGCCCCTTCTGGCTAGGCAGCCACTGGGACGCAGCAAGGGCACCCCTCCTCCCAGTGTGCTTCTGTCACATAATGAAATCGCCTGTCAAAACGGGGAGACGCACTATTTTCAAGGCCTAAAAAGTTGATTTTTATGGCTCTTCTTGTAATTCTCTTTTTGAATCAGGCACATGATATCGATGTGGGCCTACTTTTTCATCATAATAGCTACTGACAAGGTAGTTAATTTTAAAACAACTCTTCTTTTTTTCCCTCCTCCAAATGGTACTGCATTGACATTAGAAGTGGACTCCGTGAGGGCCGTGGACCTGGCACTTGGGTGATTGCCTCAGCCCATGACAACCCTCCGTCCTGCCGCTCACTGTGCGGCGTGAGGGACAGCTGTTGCTAGTCGCTGACTAGACTATCAGGTCAAAAAGAACCGGGCAGTCTGATAGCATTTGAATCTCTAACCTTAGTCTCGCAGGATTCTAGACGTGCTGATGGAATTGCTTCCCCAGGTCACCACAGGCCCGCCTAGTGCATCACCTGGGGGCTTCCTCTGGAAGGACTGGCCAGGGCCTGGTCAGTGGCCGTGGCTGTGAGGGCAGTAGCCCGAACGCTAGTGGAGTAAGGAGCAGCCCAGGACGTAGCATTCTCATCCTCTCTCTCTCTCTCTCTCTCTCTCTCTCTCTCTCTCTCTCTCTCTTTCTCTCACCCACCGCATTCTGGAACTCTTTAAAGTTCGTTCAGTCAGATATTAAATCTGAAATTTGTTAATTTCTTTAAAGAAGAATTTACCTCGAGGTGGGTTCTGCTGTTTAATTAGCAAAGTAATCATTTGCTTCTGTAATTAATACTTAATAGTGCCATCCATTTACATTTCTTTGTAGTCTTTCATTTCTTTCTGTAAAAGTTAGTACAGTCACTTAAGCATGATACTGATGCCAGATAAACACGTGGGAAGGTTCAGCTCCAACACTCCCTTACATGATAGCGTAGAGTTGTTTGATCTCACAGGAAGTTACTTCAGTGTCTTATAAACATACTCTTGGTTCTTGCTTACACTTGAACTCAGCTTTGACTTGCTTCCCCTTCTTCTGGCCTGTGGGTGTTGCCACCCTCCCTCAGTAGCCTCGGTTTACCCTCTGAGGTCTGCTGCTGCCCTCCTGGACACACACCGCTGAGCCTTCCTTGATCTCAGAAAATATGGAGCACCTCCCTTTTTTCCCGAGCCGAGCATGGAAGTGGTGTCAGTGTATTGTAGACTGAATTCTTCAAAACTGGGATTTCATCTAAATGTTTGTGGTTCAAGAAATAATGAAGAATTGACGAGCTCTGCTACCTCTGTTCCCTGTTTTCTTTATGGACCTCCCAGCAGCCATTCACTCTGTGATTGGTCTCCTCTAGCACATATGACAGAGAAAACATGCTGTGTGTATGCACACCGCTCACATATATTGATATATCACTTTTGAAATGTGTCCTCATGTCTGCAATTGTGCATTAAGTGTTTAAACCAGTATTAGTGTTCACCAGTTTCACTTAAAGCGTACATGCAAAAAGAGGAAAGCAGAGCATGAATTTTGGTTGGGCAATTCGAAAGTTTTTATCATTTTCTACATTAAATCTTTCTAAGGGCTGCAAGCACCCCTGTGTTTTTTCACAGGCAGCCATTGACAAATTACAAGATGAAATACGTAGCTGTCTTGACATCTCAAAATGTTTTTGCCCAGGAAGTATGCCAGTCTCCCTTCTTCCAGTTACCCCCTCCAGCCAGCAAAATCAAGTAGGAGTGTGCTTTGGTTTTGTTTTTCTCTAAAAAATAAAAAGAATGAAAAGAGAGCAGAGCTTGGCTGGGAGGTCCTGCTGAGAAGAGGGTGTCTGCCAACGGTGTGACAGTGCTGTCGTCCTGGCTAGGGCTGACCGACCTCAGACCTCCTCCTCACCCACCCTTCGCGCATTCCTCCGGACCTGCTTCCCAAGATGACACAGCCCGCATTCACTCTGTGGGCAAGAGGAATGTTTTAGAAAACAGTCATGTCAACAGAGCAGCACCTCTGACCCATGGAGCAGCTTGCCCATACCATCGGCTGCCCTGACTCTCTCCATTGAGCTGTTCTGGGAGCCACGCTTGAGGAGACAGCAGAGAGAAGGCATGGGGAGGGTGATAGGAGCTGGCCTGAAGGAGGGTCATCCACGCTGCCCCCAAGCATGTGTGTGGCCTTGACTCCACAGCCACCTGTGAGGCTGCGTGGTATTTGACACCCCCACCCCCCAGAACCCAGGACTGTCTGACCCAGCCGTGTCTGTGTCCTGATCTGGGGAGGGCCGGCTGGCTCGCCGCAGTGTGATGGCCTGGCATTTGGGGGGCAACCAGGAAGTGAGAATAAATGTTGAAAGCTAGCAATGAGCAAGACAGCTGGGCCTGACAGGGCAGGGCAGCCTGTGAGTGCCAATTGGGAATGGTTTTTAACAAGCAGACCTGTGTCTCTGGGAGGCGTTCCCTCTGTCTCCTTGAGCCATGTGCCCCTAGGGCGGCAACAGGCTGTTTGTGTCCCCTTGGCAGGGGAGAGGCTTCATCCTCAAGATGGAGATCAGTTTCCAAGTGGCCAGAAATCAGTAAGCATAATGAGCTGTGAGTAATACCAGTTTGTGATTTTTAAAAAAGAGCAATGTGACTGAATCGCAGTGACTGTTTTTTCCACTGGTCCTTAGTGGCAGCTCACAGCAGCGCTGTTGTATTCAGGGACATCACTCTTAACTGATAGGTCCTGGCCCCTCATAAAAGCCAAGTGCACTGGGTCTTTGAGGCACAGGATCTGGACCCCTGACCTTCAGAACTAGAAGGCCTCGAAGGATCCAAATCCCTAATCCTCATGAGATAGAAATCACGAAGCCTGTGGGCTGAGTTTTTTTTTTTTTTTTTTGAGTTGGAGTCTCACTCTGTCACCCAGATTGGAGTGCAGTGGCCGCTCCCGGCCACCGCAGCCTCGACCTGCTGGGCTCCGGCAAACCTTCCGCCTCAGCCTTCCAAGTAGCCAGAACTACAGGCGCGTGCTGCCATGCCCAGCTGATTTTTGACTTATTGTAGAGATGAGGTCTCGCCAGGTTGCCTAGGCGGGTCTCGTACCCGTGGGTTCAGGCAATCCACTCACCTTAGTCTCCCAAGGCACGAGATTACAGGCTGAGACATCGAGCCCGGCTGAGTTTCTTTCTTTTTTTTTTTTTGAGTTGGAGTCTTGCTCTGTCACCCAGACTGGAGTGCGGTGGCCGCTCCCAGCCACCGCAGCCTCGACCTGCTGGGCTCCGGTGATCCTTCCACCTCAGCCTTCCAAGTAGCCGGAACTACAGGCGCACGCTACCACGCCCGGCTGATATTTTGATTTTATTGTAGAGATGAGGTCTCGCTGCCCAGGCAGGTTTCTTAACGGAGCTGTTGACCTTGCAAAGGGCCAATACGGGTTCCCTGGCATCGTTTTTTTTTTCTTCTAAACATGTGTGACAGTAGGGAAAACGATGCATATGTTTAAAGGTGGTTCAGACCATTCCTGCTGAAAGACTGTGAGCCATGTAAGGACAGGCCCCATTCCTCACCTCTGCTCCCCGCACCTGAGGCTCTGAGTGAGGAGCGGAGGAAGGTGGGAAAGACAAGGGGAGGGCCAAGCAGGGAGCCTGTCCGAGTCATTGCCTGCAGCCTTTGTTCCTGACCGCATTTCGTCTACAAAGATTAAACTTTAAAACCAGTAGATGAAATTTTTTGCTACATTTTTACTAACAATTTCTTAAAACACTTTCTTTCAAATTAATGTTGAAAATGGCAACTCCAATGAAAAGGAAAAAGAGGCTTTTGTGGGGTTTGGCAAGAAGATGTAGCAATTAATATGCAAGAGCAATAGGAAAATAGCTGAGACTATTTTTAAAAGAATCATCCACAAGAAGGACTTCCCTATAAAAAGTCATATTAATTAAAAGCATGCAGAAAGAGATTAAAAGATCTACAGAAAGGAAAGACCCAATCAGCTGGGTGGGAAGAGAGCTGAGCATTTAATAAACGGTGCAGATCAATTGACCATCCACTTGGGAAATCGATCAATTTAGATCCCTACTCTACACTGTAATTCCAGATGGATTAAAGGATAATCCTAAAAACTCTACCATAAAGATAAAGGTGGGGGCTCCGTGCATGTGTAGGGGCTGAGGAAGGTGTCTCAGCTGCAGGGGAGACTGATACATGTGATTACGTGAAAATTAAAACTTCTGCCTGACAAAAGCCACCATGGACAAAATGAAAAGGCCTGCCACAGACCAGCAGGAACATGTGCTGTGCTTGCTACAGACAGAGGCCTACTGTCTGAGACAAGGAAACTCCTGGAATTAATCAAGAAAAGGGCAAGGAACAAGAGAGCAGAGCAGGCTATACACAAGTTTAAAAACAAGAGAAAATGCAAATTTCCATCAATATTTTAAAAGGTAGTCAACTCACTGGTAATTGGGGGTGTACAAGTTAAGATAAATCAATTTTTTTTCCTCCAAGTAACTAAGAGTTAAATGTTGATAATTTTCCATGCCAAGTCATGAAAGTGTGGCCTACACAGTGCCCTGTCCCCCTTGCGACAACCTGGACTCCTCTGGGAAGGTGTGGGGTGGGGCTGGCTGTGGCTCTACCTGGTGCCTCGTGGTGACTTGGTCCCTCCACCCCGCATTGGATGCACTTGGGAAGCAGCTGAGGACGTCACACAGGACAAGACCTCCTAAGAACAGGATGAAGTTGTCTGTCACGTGTCAGTTCCTCCAGCTAACAAATCAAGCAGGAAAAGGCCAAGCTGTGGCGAAGCAGCTGCCCCATCCTGGCTCGCTGAGGGGCTGCAGTGCCTCTCGCACCCCTGTCCCCAGCTTCAGGGGTCACAGTGCCCATGGCGGTTCCTGGCCCCGGGCTGGCACTCACCAGCTTACAGACGAGTAAATCTGATTAAGAAGTTCTAACTTTTTCCTGACTAATAACAGTGAGGGGTTTTTTAGTCCATCTTAAAATGTAGTGTATTTATTATTTGTTGTTCTACTGCCACAGTGCCAGCTGAGCAGGGGTCTGGGGTTGGAGAGAGCTGACCATTTCCGACAGTTTTTTTTTTTTATATCTGCAGGAGAAGCCACTTCACATGATCATTGTCAGAATTTGCCATGTGTATGTTTGCCAGTGGAGAAATCTTTAGAAAATGGTTCGGGATATGAAATATGTGGGAAAATGTTTCTTAAGCAAGGCAGTGCCTAGCTAAAAATGTATATGCATATGTCTATGCATGCAGTCACTTTATGACTTTGAAATGTCCAAATGGGCCTAATACACAGACACTTTCAAAACAAGCCAGAGGATACTTCCCTGCCTGGGAGGAGATAGCAGGACCTGTGGCTAGCTGTTGGTTGTGGAAGCCACCTGCAGGAACCGCTGCCATCTGCTCCCCCGCACGCTTCCTCCTCCCCTACTCCCCCAGCAGACTGCAGACTCCTTCCTAGTCCTCCGGAGTCTCTTTCAAGCTGCCTTGGCCCTTTCTCCTTCTTGGTGTGGCTATAGTTTTCTACCGAGTTGATTCTCATGCTGCCCCTGCCTGGTCGATGACAAAGTTGACGGTTTGCCCCTCCTCTCCCTCAACTTCAGCAGCAGCACACATGTGCCCATGCTGAGGACAGATGAGTGCTTTCTGGTGGATGTGTGTTGGCAGTGGTCTCCAAGCTCAGTTTTGGGAGTACAGAAAGGCGAGTGTGATGTTTCCTTGCAGCAGGAGATAGCAGAGAATGTGCGATGGGGACAGTGGAGAAGAGCGCTAGAGCCGCATGGAGGGGCCGTGGCTTCAGTGCTCTTGGTGATTTCTGTCTCCTCTCTCTCGCCAGAATCATTGATCAGCGATTCGAGAAAGTTGCCTACTTCGTCTTTGGCGATTTCAACTTCCGGCTGGATTCCAAGTCCGTTGTAGAGGTAGGCACCATGATCCTGCCACAGTCCCGGCCACGTCCTGGTGCTGAGAAAAATGATGGAAGGCATGTTGCCCTTCGCAGGCGCCTTCAGTGTCATCAGCCTCACTGGATCCATTTTCTTAAGGGCAAAAACTCTGAAAAAAGAAACCGTTTTACTGTCAGTGAAGTGACAGTCAGAGGTGGGCTGGGTCCCTCAGGTGGCCTGCTGATCGGCCAGCCTGCAGCAGCTGTGTGTTGTGCCCGTAGCTTCCTTGTCCCCTCTCAGCAAGGATGCGTGAGCAGCTGCGAAGCCGCCCTTCGATGCTGCAGAGCTGTCGCTTGCCCGGCTCCGCTTTCCAGCTGTGCTTTACCTCGCTTTCCTTCTCACACATGTAAGCACTGCAAGAGCCCGTTTGTGATTTCGTCCTCCTTCATCCACTGGCTGGGTCGTCTGTGTGATTTAGTGAATCGTCGGTGTCTCTCGATCTTTGGGGACTCAGAGGTTTGTGTGGCTCCTGGGTGTGTTCTCAGGCCAGACCCAGGGACTAGCAGCTAGGGTGTCGAGGTTGAAGCATGTGACAGGGTGTCACCCAGCAGCATGTAGATCCTTTGGTTGAGGCACAAGGGGTGGCTTTTCTCTGTGAGGCCCTTGGCAGGTGAGTTCCTGGCCTCTGGGCCTGAGGGCTTGTGTGGCTCCTGGCCATTGCTTCTTGGCTTTTGTGACCTTGGTCTCAGTCTCCCAGGCAACTGGAAGAGAAGGTGCAGGGTGGCAGAACACCCCTTCCTGCCGCCCAGGCCTGCACAGGGGGCTCACTGTGCACCCCGCCCCCAGGTTCTGAGCACATGCTAGACAGTCCTCAGGAGGCCACAGGGAAGCAATACGAAGACATGGTGGGCCCTCAAAGTTATTATCCTCCCATTAGCAGTCTCAGTTCCAAATGTCGGCACATATTAATCTTCTGTCCTCAGTAGAAAATTATTTCTTAAAGACAGAACTGAGCTGGCTTTTGATTGTCCTGTATCTCCCTGTGGTTGACAGAAATGAGTAATGTATCTTTGAAACCCCCCTTTTTTATTTAATTAAGCTGGCAGTACCTCACCCACCGTCCCTGCAACATGCACACGTATCAGTATTTGGCTGTGCAGGTGGTTTCTTCCTGAGTGTTGAGTGACTCCTTGTGGAGATACAGCTTTATCTCACCATGGAGAAGAGGGCAGGGGAGCATGTATCATTTTTAAAAACAGACCCAGGCTGTGCTCAGTGGCTCAGCCTGTAATCCTAGCACTTTGGGAGGCTGAGGCGAGTGGTTTGCCTGAGCCTGCAGGTTAAAGACCAGCCCCGGTAACTTGATGAGACCTCGTCTCTACAATAAATTTTTAGAAATTAGCCAGGCATGGTAGTGCGCGCCTGTAGTTCCATCTACTTGGAAGGCTGAGGCAGAAGGGTCGCTGGAGCCTAGCAGGTCAAGCTGGGATGGCCATGAGTGTGCCACAGCACTCCAACCTGGGAGCCAGAGTAAGACTCCAACTCAAACAAAAGAAAAAAACCAGACCCATTCCACTAGGGACTCTAAAATCCTTTACTTCATTCTGTTGAGTTTTCTTTCACTACTTGTGGTTAGAGAGTGAATCAGTCTGAGATCAGGGTCCTATGTGTTCTTCCCCTCCCTCCCCCTCCCTGAGAACTGGGAGCTCTGTCTTCCTTGTGGAAATTGCTGTCTCTGCATCTGATAATATTCAGAACCCACGAGCATGGCCTGAGAGCCTCAGAGGCCAGGGACCCTTACCAAGGCTGCCTCCTCTAGTCATGCTAAGCCTTTGGGGGTTTACCAGATCTTGCTACTTGAGAACTAGTGAATCTACTTTGCACGAATGGTTTTTCCACCCACCTTGAGGCCTCTGCTTTGACCGGGAGCAGCCAGTAGTGAAAGTAAAGAAGAGCACTTGAAAGACCAAAACCAATCAATCCAGAGCACCCGGCGAGCAGGAAAAGGTCAGAGAGCTTCGAAAGTGGCCTTTTCCTCCCCAGTAGAGCAAATGTCACAAAAAAGGGCAACCAGTCCTGATTCGGGTCAGAATTGTCACCAGGTGTGTGTCTGGATTGCCCCTCCGGGAGTTAGTTTCTGTGGTGAGGACAGTGAGCTCTTGGAGTGAGTGGTCTGGCCGTGTGGGCGTGAGTCGTGGCGGGGGCATGAGGAGCGAGGGTGCCACGGGTGCTGCAGGACTTCTGGGGATGCCGGCACCTCAGGCCTACTTCACTTACCAAGTGTAAGAGCAAGAAAACGTCTCGTTTGAACTGGCTGTGGGCGTGGCTGCAGGAGGCATGTGCTTCAGGGGAAGACAGTGGTTTGCAGGATCCTCGGGTACCAGCTCAGCACATGCCTCGAGCATGCCGCATCTCTTCGTTTGTGGCATAACTCACCCTTGACTTTCCTAAATGTTTTACATAGCACCCTTGATCCTGAGGGGTCACCTTAGCACCCTGTTTTAAAGAAGGGTTCCTGCTGCACAGAAAGCACAGCATGGGCAGCCCCAGCTCAGGTCGAGGGTCCCTGTGCCCTGGATGCAGCAAGGAGAAGGGGCGGGTACAGAGTGGGGACAGCCTCCCCATCTCAGTGGCTGCCTGGTCCTGTGTTTTGTCCAGAGAGGAAGCAAGACAGGGCCTTGTCCTCACTGTCTTCAGTGTCAGCGTTGTGGGTAAAGGACCCCTCGCAGCACATCCTCAACACAGTCTGCATGAGGGCCGCAGGATGGACAACTGGGGCAGACCTAGAGAAGAGCAGTGCTGGGGAGGACAGTCTCCTGACACCAGAGTTATAAGATGCCCTTCACTGATAAAACGGTGAGGTCTTTATTCATCGAAGCCTTCATGCTTAACTTTTAATCAAACCACAAAGGTCTACATGAAATCTAATGATCTTTTGCTTAAGGGGCTGTTGCTTTGTGAATTAGTGATAGACAGTTCTCCCAGAAACTGCTGCTTTCTCCTGAAAGCCATGAAATAACTTCTAGAACCTCTAAACCAGGGGTCCCCGATCCCCAGGCCTGATCTGTGGCCTGTTAGGAAACAGGCTGCACAGCAGGAGGTGAGCGGCGGGCAAGTGAGCAAAGCTTCATATGCATTTACAGCCGCTCCCCATCGCTCACGTGGCCACTGAGCTCCGCCTCCTGCAGACCAGCGGCTGCAGCATTAGATCCTCATGGGAGCATGGACCCTGTAGTGAACTGTGCATGTGGGGGATCCAAGCTGGTGCTCCTTATGAGAATCTGATGCCTGATGGTCTGAGTGGAGCTGATTAATGATGCAGGGTATGCAGTCCAGGTTGACGAGTCTGCTGATGTTGACAACAAGCTACAATGCTTGTTGTGTGCAGTATCTTTTTCAAGAGGATGTGCATGAGGATATGTTATGTGCACTTTTGTTGTCAACCAGTACCACAGCTGCAGAACTATTCAAGTCTTCGAATGATTCCATATAAGAAAAATGGAATTGGTCATTTTGTGTCGGTATATGCATGGGCAGAGCAGCTTCCACAACTGGATAGCTTTCTGGTTTCACTACTTGGGTCAAAGAAGTCACTTCTGAATGTGAGCCTATGCACTTTGTCATCCATAGAGAAATGCTAGCCAGCCGAAAAATGTCACTTGAACTTAACAACATTTTGCAGGATGTGATTAAAATTATCAGCCACATTAAAGTACACAACCTTAACTCACATCTGTTTGCATAGCTCTGTGAGAAGTTAGATGCAAAGCCCACGTCTTCTCTTATACACAGAAGTGAGATGACTTTCTAAAGGTAGATCACTGGCCAGAGTGTTTGAGTTACGAGAGCTGCTCCAGAGATTTCTTTTAGAAAAACAGTCACCACTGGCAGCACATTTCAGAGACACAGAATGAGTTACAAAACTTGCTTATGTGACATATTCAACCTGCTCAATGAACTCAATCTGTTACTCCAGGGGAGAATGACAACTGAAAGTTGGCAGATAAAGTTGCTACATTCAAAGCCAAACTGGAATTATGGGGACGATGAATGAACATTGGGATTTTTGACATGTTTCAAACATTACCAGAGATTTTGAAAGAGACTGAACCAGGGGCTTCTTTCTCCCAACTGGTTCATGGTCACCTATCTCAGCTTTCAAAAGAGTTTGAGCACAAAAACCACAAAACCCCATGAACTGGGAAGGAATGAATCCTCAACCCATTTGTGAATAAGCCAGGTGAATCGACTTTGTGCTAGAAGAGATCTAGCTTGAGATTGCTAGAAGTGGCTAGCAGTAGCTAGAAGAGAAGTGGCCTTAAAAGTGTGGTTGATAAAAGTCAAGGCAGAATATCCTGAGATTGCCACAAAGGCACTGAAAAGCCTGCTTCCATTTCCAACATCCTGTCTTTGAGAAGCAGGGTTTTCTGCAGTGACAGCAACCAACACAAGATTATGGAGTAGACTGGACATAAGCAACATGCTTCAGGTGTCACTGTCTCCCATCACACCCAGATGGGACCACCTAGTTGCAGGGAAACAAACTCAGGGTTCCCACTGATTCTGCATGATGGTGAGTTGCAATACTTATTTCATTATATGTTGTAATGTAGCAATATAGAAATAAGGTGCACAATAAATATCTTGTACTTGAATCGCCCCCAAGCCATCCCCCATGCCCCTAGTCCATGAAAAAACTGTCTTCCATTAAACTGGCCCCTGATGCCGAAAAGGTTGAGGACCACTGCTCTAAGCTACTGATATGCTTGGAAAGTTCCAGGATAAATAAGTGTTGGTACTGGATAGCCACCTAAGTTGTCGTCAGCCTCTCCATCCCTCTCTTTCTCCAGGAGACCAAGGGGATTGCCATTCTTTATTACTTTTCCACCAGAGTTCATTGGAACAGGTTATTGGAAATGCTGTTTTTCAGCAAAGAAGGCTTCCAAATAGCTGGCTTTAGACAGCACAGCAGCACACATTTACCTGCCTTTTCCCTGAGCCCTGTGGCTCCACCCCTGCCTCCTCTTCGTCTTCCCTCAGCTTTTCTGCCCTGGGCTGGCTGGGCCTCAGCCTGGTCCCCTCCACCCTCTCTGGGGTGTAAGGAGCATGTCTCCAATGCCTGTCTGACTTGGCCTCTCTGCACCAGTGTCCTGCCCAGGGCTTTTGTGAACACCCATGTTCAGTCTGTAAAAGTCTTTTGAAGAGGCATGGAAATTAGACACTGTATCTCGAATGGATATGCATGCCTCCCAGAAGAGCCCCCTTCCCCCTGGCAGTGGTGGTGCAGATTCCTGGAAGCAGGGAGGCTTCCACCCACCACAGCTGCACACTTGGCCTTGGCCGCATTAGTGCCTGCCGGCCCTGGACGCTGCCTGCTGGTAGCAGCTACTCACATGCTTGCCATAAACTGGTTCATGGCACCCACCCACTGGAGAAACCAGGGCTTTGTTGTCCTGTACTGTTAATCTGGCACTTGCAAAGGAGTGGGAGGAGACTCAATAGTTTATAACTGGATTATTTGCCCAATATACAAACAAATGTGTCTAAGATCATGCATTAATTTTTGGAGAGATGTTATGCCTAAGTGGCTCTTTAAAACCTATGGATACAGCCTGTAATCCCAGCACTTTGGGAGGCCGAGGTAAGTGGATTGCCTGAGCCCGCGGGTTCAAGATCTGCCTGGGCAACTTGGCGAGACCTCATCTCTACAATAAAATCAAAATTAACCAGGCATGGTAGCGCACACCTTTAGTTCCAGCTACTTAGAAGGCTGAGGCAGAAGGATCGCCAGAGCCCAGCAGGTTGAGGCTGCGGGAGCAGCCACTGCACTCCAGTCTGGGTGACAGAGTGAGACTCCAACTAAAAAAAAAAAACCTATGGATAGAGGGCTATTCATTTGACAAAAATCTTTAATTATATTTTTCGCATAGTTTACTGTGTGATTAAATCAAGCCTAATGGAAAACATGGAATACGATTTTTCATATGAAATTTTTATAGAACTGTTTAGTCAAGGGAAGGCCATTTTCCTGGAATTAAAGACTGCTGTTTTCTCATGGCATCATCAGATGGTTGTCAGCTGTTTACAGAAATTCCATGGTGCACAGGAGCTGAGGGCCACAGTGCAGCGACAGGGTCCATGGGGCACAGGGACTGAGAGCCATGGTGCTGTGACAGGGTCCGTGGAGCATCCAGAGGACACAGGAGGGTCCATGGGGCACAGGGGCTGGGAGCCACAGCATGGTGACAGTCTGTGGGGCACAGTGACCAGAGCCATGCGTGGTGACGGGGTCGTGGGCACGTGGACTGAGGGCCGCAGCATGTTGACGGGGCCCAGGTAGGGTCTGAGCATCGTGGTGCAGGGACAGGCTCCGAGGAAGCACTGGATCTCACAGCTGCAGAGGTTTCGCTAGGCGCGTTGGGTGCCGGAAGTCATAACTCTCACCAGAGTAAGATCCACTGCTTCCCGAGGATCCTGGAATAGACCGCTGGGAGGGACCCAGTGCCCAGGGCAGCTGGCATCTCCACACGCCACCACATGAGGAAGCCTTATGGCTGTCAGTGGTCATCTGCTGCCCCTTGATGCCCATGTGTCCCCTTCCATGTTGCCATGTCATTCCTTGTGGCCTCAGATGCATGCAGCCTGTTAAGAGAAAACAGTTGATTTTCTGTTTGTTCTTAAATTTCCGTGGAATGTGTATGCCACATAGAATCCTCCCGTGCAGTGTTTCACGTGCAGTAGATTCCTGGGACTGCTGTTACAGACTAGGTGGCTTGAAACAGTAGACATTGTGGTTCTGGAACCTAGAAGTCTAAAATCAAGGTGTCCTAAGACCATGCTGCTCTTGCAGCCTCTAGGGGAGGATCCTTCCTCACCTTGTCCTGCTGCAGGTGGCCCGATGTTCCTGGCTTGTAGCCACATCACCCAGTCTCTGCCTCTGTCCTCACATGAGTATTCTCCCTGCCTCTCTGACCCTGCCTCACCTTATAAAGTCACTGGTCAGTGGGTTTGGGGCCCATCTTATTCCAGGATTATATCTCAAGAGCCTTAGCTAGTTGCATCTGCAAAGACCCAGTTTCCAAACAAGTTCTGAGGACATGAGTTTGGGGGACATTATTCAACCCAGTACACCAGGGAATGCCAGAGTCACTTTCTCCCACCACTTGATAGACTGAGTGCTAACACAGAACATTTTTTAAAGCCCTATTTAAAAATAAATCTAACTGAAAAAGACCAGATTTCTCTTTTTAGTGATTAATTTCAGCAGCATTAGTCAAGATGTCTATTATTATTTTAAAATACCATCTAAGCACCTCTTTGGGAAATTTAAATCTGCCAGTTGGCATGGTGTGTTTTTACAAAGGGTTTCTGGCCATAAAAACATTTCAAAGAAATGTGGTGGAAACCAAAGAAACTTCTGTAAAATCTTCCTGTGAGGTTGACTTAGACCAAGTCATATCAGCAACCAGGTCCTCTTGAAAAGAGGCCTCAGGGTCGGGAGCCCTCTTGCCAGCTTGGTAGTACTGCTTGTGCAGACGCCTCACCTGTCTCTGGGCACAGCTCTGTATCTGGCTCTGGGCATGACCCTTTTCTTCCAATATTTTTCCAGATAAAGTTGTTTAATGAAGAGGTGGCAGGAGGTCGAGCACTGCTGCTGTCGCCTGCAGATCCCTCCTCTTTGAAGTAGCTGTGCCCCAGGCCCACAGCTGTGCCTTGCCTGGGAGCTCCTTAGAATGCAGATTCTAGGCCCTCCTCCAGACCTGTGAGTCAGGCCCCATCCAAGTGGTGTCTGCCCTCTCACATCTACCTGGTACTGACAGTGCAGCTGAGGAAAAAGGGCCGCGGATGTGCATTCACCTGAGGTTCTGATTGGTCCTTGCTACCTGCAGCGCCACCTACCTGTACAGCCTCGGGGTGTCCCTGTGCGTGCAAGCCTGAGATGCCTGGCGCTGCTCTCTGTGGTGTAGACATTGTGGCTGATGTCATCTTCAGTCTGGAGAGTGCCCGTGATGATCCTCATCGTCGCCCCGATGTTCTGGGCACTCATCTGAGGCTATGTCCTTCCACTCTGTTAGATTAAAAATGAATGGCTCATGCTTGTAATCCCAGCATTTTGGGAGACCAAGCCAGGAGGATCGCTGAGGTTAGGAGTTCGAGCCTAACCCAGGCAACATAGTAAGACACCATCTGTACAGAAAAATAAAAGATCACCTGGGCATGGTGGTATGTGCCTATAGTTCCTGCTACTTGGAGGCTGAAGTGGGAGGATAGTTTGATCCCAGAAGCCGAGATTGCGCCACTGCACCCCAGCCTGGGTGACAAAGTGAACCCTCATCTCACACACACACGTTGAAAAAGTAAAAAAATCAAGCCGGGCTTGCTGGCTCAGCCTGTAATCCCGTGCCTTGGGAGGCTGAGGTGAGTGAATTGCCTGAGCCCGCGGGTTCGAGACCCGCCTGGGCAGCGAGACCTCATCTCTACAATAAATAAAAAAATCAGCCAGTTGTGGTGGCACATGCCTGTAATTCCGGCTACTCAGAAGGCTGAGATGGAAGGATCGCCGGAGCCCAGCAGGCCAAGGCTGCAGTGCCCGGGAGCGGCCACTGCACTCCAGTCTGGGCGACAGAAACTCCAACTCAAAAAAAAAAAAAAAAAAAGAACTATACTCCCTTCTAAAATGTCTAGGACATATTTTGATACTCTTCTTAACAGTGTTTGCATTTCATACATAGGAGAGGGACTGTTTGTTTCAAAGGCAGCCATTTCTGTGCAGTGTTAGCCAAAGGCCAGCAGGGGCATCCTGTAGGGTCTTCAGATGGTGCTTTGGGGATCAGGAGGGGTGGGGGACCGTCCTTGAGATTGGCTCTGCCTTTCCCTTCCCTTTTGACAGAACGATCGGGTGAACCTAGGAGACACAGCCTGGGTGGGCTCATCAGAGGAGGCTGCGCAGGTGTGGGCAAAGCCTCCTTGGACCCTTCGACCCAGAAGGCTTGGAAGTGTTATCTGCTCCTCAGTCCATGAGAGTAGGCGCAGCCCCAAGCTCCTGTCCCTCCTTCCCCCGAGCCTGTCTGCCCAAGAGCAAGACAAGTGACAGTGAGACCCAGTGAGGCCTGCTGACCTGGGCCTCCCCGCTGGTGGCCTGGACCTCCCTGCCACTGGCCTGGGCCTGGGTCTGGTCAGTGGCCCTTCTCCTCCCACCCTCAGAAGTCTCCCGTCTTGAGATGCCGTGTTTAGATGCCCACATTAGTGCCTGCTGGCTAGCTCCTTGGGAGTGAGACAAGAAGGCCACAACCGCCTCCTCCCTGTGTACTTGGGGACATCTGTGCCCTCAGCCTGGGTGGTTTCCAGGTTGCCCACGGTCAGAGTGAAAATAGGAAGAGCGTGATATTCGATGGTGAACATAGACAGTGACACAGTCATGCACAGAAGAATGTATCCCGAAGGTATGTTGATCAAACGCAGAGTATCTTGCCTGATGGCATGTTCTGGACAGGTAGGTTGGGTGGCTGGCCGGCAGGTCGGTGTCTGGTGGCTTGGGCATCTCTGGGACTGTGTAGGTATGGTATTCCATCTGGGGCGGCAAATGTCTTCCCTCTTGAGAATAAAAGTAGTTGTTTTTAATATTCTAGTAGGAGCCAAGGTCTTGCTTGGCTCGGCTTTCCTTGTTGAGCCTCCATCCAGAGCAGCCCATCTATCCTCCTCTGGTTCTGGGCTGCCCAGGAGGTCCCCCTTGCTTTCACTCCAAGCCATGCTCCTTAGGGTGCTCACAATACCTAGCCAGTGCCTTGCCATTGGGCATGCTGGCAGGACTCATCAGAGGTTAATTAAACTTATCTTCAAAACACTGAGAGGCCAATGAGCTGCGCTTTGCTGCAGTAAATTATAGGCAGGATCATTGTGCAGGATCTGTCACCCTGCTGCGTGCTGTAAGGGCTGGGACCTTCTGTGCGGGGGACCAGCCTCCTGGCACTGGAGGCTTTGGGAACCTGAGGTGGGGACCCACTTGTAGCTTTCGGTGGAGGGAGGGTTGCAGGGATCAGAGAGAGAGGAGCCTGGAGTCCTGCCCTGCACCAGCCTGTGAAAGAGGCTCTGTGTTTGCAAAGGGAAGACTCTGTCCCCCAGGGACATGCAGCCTCTTGTGTTTCAAATGCAAATTAATGCAAACATGCTTGCAGAGCAGAACTGAAAAGATGATACTGTGATCAAATTTGGCACTGCTTAAGCCATAATTAAAACATACGCAAATTGTACAGGATTATCATGTGCCATCTAATGAGGCCGTGCGTCATTACACGAATTAATATTACAGCCTCCAGCTCAGCCCTGCTGCTGGGCTTGTTCAGAGGGTATGTTTTATGCCTTGCTCAGTGGCAACTGGCAGCTGGGGCGCTCAGCTGGCCGCGGTGACAAAGAGTGACAGCAGTGCCAGGCGCGCTCATCTCCGCGTGGCCCGGCCGCTTGCCACACCTGCCGTCCATCACCTCCCTGACAGTGACGGTGATGGATGCATTTTTGGAGGCTGGTGGCCATTTTTAAAAACCAGTTGCCAATCATTGACGGGTTCAGGTGCCAGCTGAGCCTGTAGGGGGAGGGGCCAGGAGAGGTGCTGATGTCTGGGGAAGCTGTTCTTAGAAAGAGGCTACCGAGGTATGAGATACCCGAGAGCCGGGCTTCCTGGGACACGACTTTCACATATTGGCAGCAAGGAGAGTCCCAGTGCTGACTGTGCCAGAAGGGATCACAGTGCATATTCCAAAGGTCACATCCATCGCAATGAAGACTATGGTCAGCAAGAGTGGCTGAGGGCAGGCTGCCTGGTGGTGTGAGCTCCTGGCAAGATCACAGACATTCTTAGCGTCCAGCCTCCCTTGCCACTAGGGTGCAGCTGCGTCCTGGGAGAAGGGCAGCTTCAGTCAGCTAGGAAGGTGACGTCGTGCCTGGCCATTACCCTCCACAGCCCTGAGAAGGCCTCTGAGAACCACCTGGCAGCCTGGCCCTGTGGACTACAGGCGAAGTTCTCACTTTCATGTGGTTACCGGCTGCCTTATTGAACCAAACACCGGCTGTGCCTTTCTGCATGCAGGTCCCTCAGCCCATGAGCACATGGATGTAGGTGAGGCTGTGGGCAGGGAGAGCAAGAGCCACCTGTCCACCGGCAGCTCCCATCAGGGCACAGCCAGCGGGGGTGCCTGTGATGGCTGTTGCTAGCTGGCCCTGTATGTGGACACAAGGCCTAGATTCCCAGGAACTGAGTGTGCTGGAGACCTGACCCCTCTGTCTGGCGGCATGCCTATCTCAGCCTCACCTGGCCCAGCCCTCAGAAGCCCTTTGTGATTTGGGGCATAGCCCACGCCACAGCAGCGGACTGTGGGTGTCAGGAGCCCAGGACTTGATGTGGCGCTGTGGGCACAGTTTGTTTCCAGGAGGCAGATGGCAGAGACTGCGCCTTCAGTCCCCAAGGTCCCCACAGAAAGTCTGGTTCAGAATGACGCTTCCACAGTTCATCAGCGTAATCTCCAAAGTGGTGTGGATTTACGTCTGTGTGCAGCCCTCCTCTTTTGCCATTGTGGGCTGATGCTAGTCATCACGTTTTTATCTCAAGTCGGGCCCCAGTGTGTAGGCAGACATGCACAGATACAGTGGCCGTGGCTCTCACAACGTGCCCAGCAGGACTCTGGGTGTCAGGGTCAACTGGCGGCAGCATTCCTCCCCCTCGGGGCCACAGGGACATCCCATCCTGCCTGGACACACAAGGCTGGAGATGCCCTGACAGGTGGGGAACAGGGCCGCTGGGGTCCTGTGTAGGCACATGAGCCAGGCTGGGCTGCTCAACTTGCCCAGGTTTTGAGAGTCTTGGTTTAAAATAGCAATGGCAACAACGGTATTATCCATTTAAATCGTTAAAATTGACCAGAGCTGGGCCCAGTGGCTCAGTCTGTAATTCCGCGCTTTTGGGAGGCTGAGATGAGTAGATTGCCTGAGCCTGCGGGTTCGAGACCCGCCTGGACAGCGAGACCTCATCTCTACAATAAATCAAAAACTCAGCCGGGCGTGGTAGTGCATGCCTGTAATTCCAGTTACTCGGAAGGCTGAGGTGGAAGGATCGCCGGAGCCCAGCAGATCGAGGCTGCGGTGGCCGGGAGCTGCCACTGCACTCCAGTCTGGGCGACAGAGTGAAACTCCAACTCAAAAAATAAATAAATAAATAAAATTATTTTTAATTACAATTAAATAAAGTAAATAAAAGAGATTTTTTATTTGATATATTTCTATATAGGTCCTGTGACATCAACTGAGAGTAGAATAAAATGTTATACTGAATTACAGTGACAATTTTGGAGTTTATATTTAGGGGATTTTTGTCTAGGAAGTTCATTTTGCAAACATTAGCCAGTATTTCCAACAGGCAGATTGGTGTAAGAAATAATTATTCTCATTTTATAGAAAAAGAAAACAAAAGAGTTTGTGACTTTTCCTCTAACTCTGTTAGAGGAGCTAGATATTTTTCGGATTCACTGTGAATTGATTCACAGTAAGTTCTGTGTTCACTAGCCTTTAATGTACTTTTCTGTATTTTTTATGAGCTCATACTTTATTTAAATAAGCATGCTTTCTGCCTACCCTTAGGTTTAACAAAACCCCAGGGGAAATTTCAGGCACAGAGACCCTTACCTGCCTGTCAGTGTGCCTCGCCCCTTTCTCCTTCCTACTGGTTCCCCCTGGCTACACTGCTAGCATTTGAATGGCTCTGAGAAGGGGGCTTGGGACCCTGGAATGAGAGCTAGTGTCTGTGCCTTTACTCCTCTTCTCCTTCTCCCATCCCTCTCCCCCTGCCCAACCATGCCACTGGAAGGCTGGGGACATCCTGAAGGAGCCACCAAGACAGGCAGCAGGTGCGCCTCCAGCTGGGCAGAGACGCAGCCAAGGGGCAGACGTCTCTGGGCCATGGCAGAGGGCTCCCAGACACTGCACTAAGCACAGCCTGAGAAAGAGCCTGGGCTGCTTTCTTCTGGAAAAGTTCGTTGAGCTCTCTCTGGTGTGAGAGTAAGTGGGTGCTGCTCCCATTCCATTAGCGCCACGTCCAGCATTGCCCGTCTTGGGAGAGGACATGAAAGAGTCTTTATGACATGCTTTTGTTCTGGATGAACAGTTGACAATATACAACAGAGAGAAGGCAGGGCCACTCAGATACTGACATAAACAGCTCCCCATGACAGCGCCTTTCATTGACTGTGTCCCGCACTGCAAGCTTGGATGCAGCACATGCGCCCAACTCCGTGGCTCCCAGCAAGGTCAGTGCTCTGGGGCCTCAGAGTCAGTGTTTTTTTTCAACAATCATTAATAAATTTCCCTCCTCCAGGTGTCTTGGGCTTCCCAGGAGAATCTTGGAGAAGACAGAGTTCACCAGAAGGGCCTTCCCTTGGGAAGTCAGAGCAGGTGAAATTGGTGGAATGTTGGGCAGATCCTGGCCCCGTAGCCCTTCCAGGAAACCCCTGCCTAGCTCCAAGTGCTCAAATCCCATCCAGGATGGTCATTCTCCCTGTCAGGTAGTCCATTCTGATCCCAGGAGATTAGCCTCGTGGACACATTCTTTGGAGAATGCCTTCCCTGGCTGTGCTGTGGACTGAGTGCGGGCCACACAACCCCTTGCGGGAGGGTCAGTCAGGGCCCATGGCCTCCTGGCCCTGCCACGTATCTCCTGTGCTAAGTCCTGGCCGGGTTCTTCCTCCCCACCTGTACCCAGTATCGAGTGAAGCCTACACAGGGCCTGTCGTGACAGATGTGCAGCTGGGGAGATAGAAGTCAGCATGAGGGCAGGTTTTATTTGTCACACTCACCCTGTTGAACTGGGAGAGCAGACATTGCCCAACGAGCCTGAGTGCCAACAAGTTAGAGTAGGCACCCACACACTTGGGGCAGCAGCTGCAATGCCAGCTGCCTGACCTCAGCCGCCCTGTGAGATGGAATACCGTGCTCTGTGGTCTCCACTGTCCTCCTCACACCTCGAGGGCCATGGGGGCAGCTGGTCAAGCCAATGCTATCACTACCTAAAAAACACTCTCACTGCTCAGAAGCCACACACGTGTGCGCACATGTATGTGTACCATAGAAGAGGAGGCTGATGCCTAAACCAGAGTTAATTCAAAATTATTTTTATATGCCTTTTCTGTAAAAATAACTAGACTTGAGTGTGGTGCTGGCACTGTCACTGCCATGCTAAGTGCTGGCTCTCTGCAAGGGTCCCATGACCTCGGCCATGGTATCTTCTGGGAGTTCACTACATGTGACTGTGGGCCTGCGGTAGCTGTCTAGGGATGAATGCACATGTTTGATGAACACTGACTTTTAGGGGTGCTGTGTGTGACTGCCACGGTGGGAATGGTCAAAGAATTCCTTGATGTACCACTTTCTAGGTGCTGTCCTCAGAGCCACAGGCTACCAGTCACAAATGCAAGCAAGTTTTAAAGCCATAATTTCCACTCGGGCGTCGGTTAAGTGACTTACTGTTTGTTCTTGTTTTCTGCTCTGTGGCTATGTTTAAGACTTGAACTAATGTCTGTCGACGTTAGTTACCAAGGAATAGTTAATCACTTGGGACCAATAATGCTTATTTTGTTTTCCAAGAACCCAGATAGATATTCAAAGCACTAGGATGTCTGTTTGTCAGAACCGAACATTTGGATTATCTCTGCCCACATTGCAGTGACCCAGGATTTAAATTAGGGGCTTCACATGCTGATTTATTATTTGGGTTCAGTAGTTTTCTGAGATGTAACTTCTGCTCCTTTGATTCTGAGCAGTGTATCTGGGCCATGCAGGCATATTCGAGGTAGCAGTGGTGTGGGAGCCTTCTTAGTTAATACGTCTTTCAAAGCAAAAACATTATGTTGATTTAATAGTATACTACATAGTGGAACACAAATTTATATTAATGTTTAACATTGCTGGGAGAATTATTTGTATCATAAAAAATGTTTATCCCCAGAGTCAGTTCTATTTTCTAGAGTCATTCAAAAACTTTAACCTTAGAACGTAATGATTTTCCATTAACTTGTTTTAAGGAAAACCTATGTAAAATAATCAGGTCTTTCTCTGCAAACCATCTTTTAGAAATTCTTTTCTATTTATCACTTCTGCTTGTTACATGGAACTTTAATATGTAAACTTTTTTCATGTCTAGACCTTTTTATGGCTAGAATTTAAACAGAAACGACAGGATAATAAGAGGAAAGATGGGACAGTGGTGAATTTCTTACTGCCATGCCATTGGTCAGTTTTCCAGTGAAGAGCCTTCTACCTTGTGTTCAAAGTTCACTTCCCAGCATTCACTACCTGAAGTTCAGGTTTCTTTGACATCAGTAATTTCCTGGGGGAAAAGGAGAGGGAAAGAAATTCCAAGAGTTCAGTTATAAAAAAAAGGCGGGGGGACAGATTCTCTTGGGAATGACAATGTGGGATGGGCTGGTCAGATTTCTCGCATCCCAGTTGGGACAGCTCTGTGTCTGCAGAATCTACCAGATGCAGGTTGTGGGTCTCAGTCTGGTTCCTGCTGGACAGACTTAGCGTAGGCTCACACTGCCAAGGCCTCTCGATTACATGAGCCGGGAAAGTCAGCGTTTCCTCATCTGTGGAATCCCTGCCCTCATTGCACCCAGAAGTGGGGTGCCCCGGAACGTGGTAGAGGCTGGTTTCAGCTGTTTGCCTTACTCAGTAGCTGACACACAGTACCGTTGACTATGGCACACATGAATGGCTTCTGCCTGAGAAGTGGACAACCTCTGCAGAAGGGAGGCACGACTGCAAGAAATCACTGGCCCTACCTGAGAGTGGAGGACAGGTGGAAGCTTGGTAGGCCAGGAGGTCTCCTCAGCCAGTCTCCTGGGGTCTGCAGGTTTCCGTGGAGAAGCCTCTGCTCCCGGAAGACTATCTGCACTGGGCCTGTACTGTGGCCATAGCCCTAGGCCACACTCCGTGTTTATTAGCTGGAGCTAGTGGACCAGACAGCTTTCAGACAGGACAGAAGACAGCTGATGAAGCACTGATTTTGGCTGCCTGCTCTGCTACTGATAGGCGGGTCCAGATGAAGTCCCGTGGGAACAGGCAGGTCTCAGGGAGCCCCATTTGAGAAGGCATGTGTGCACATTTCCATCCCTGCTTGTTCAGCCCTGCACTTTGCCAGCATGCTCGGCCCCACCCACAGAATGCTGCCTTGACACCGTGGCACCAGTCCTCCTCAGAGACGATGCCGCGCTTTGTCCTGAGCCGAGGGGGTGCCCATCTCCTCCGAGAGTCAGCCCCAGGCCTGATGCCCTGAAGGCCTTTCCCAGGTTCGCTCGCCGCCATGAGTCTCAGACATTACCTGTCAGCAGCTGGCTCCAACGGAATTCAGTCCAAGGCTGGTCAAGTTGTTTCAAACCAGAGCTTCACACCGAAGGGTTTATGGTCATTTAGTTGTGGCTGCTTTTCAGGGAAGTCTTGGAGACTGTGGTACAGATTTTAGCACACTGCAGTCCTGTGAAGCAAGCCATGCCTACAGATGCACATACAGTGAGGGGAACACCCAGCGCCAGTCCTTCACCCCCTTTTCTGGAGTCGAAGATGAACCTGAGCAACAGTGGCAGAGAAGACGCGTCACTGGAGCTCGCGGCGCCACTGGGTTCTCCTTGCCAAGATTTACCATTGGCATAAATCCCGCCTCTTTGACCCAGTATTTAAACTGTTGCAGACAGTGCTTTCGGAGCATTTCATTTCCTCGCACTTCCTGCCCGATGCTCCTACACACACCTGTTTGTGGCTGAAATTGGGCCCAGCCAGCCTGCGCCTGCTCCTTGCCGCTTTGTCCCCGACCTTTGTTTCCGATTTCATGCTATCAGAGGGTCTGCATGTTGTTCTGCATGAAGTTGTCAGAGAGATAAAAGCTCCGGAGCAGGGTCACATTTAGAGGGGTGGGCATGAAAAATTGGTGAAATGTGTCTTCACGCCCACCCACCAGCGTTCATCTCAGTCCAGAAGGGACCAGGTCCACTAGTGAGATGTGAGCACCTCACATGGGTCCTAGGGCTCGGCTCCCCCCCACCCCATTCACTTGTTCTGTGCATGTTGAGTGTCTGCAAAGTGCCGGACAGGCAGTTTGCTTAAGAATCAGCACTTTCTCCAAGACTGGGCTTATTCCTCCTTCTCAATGTGAGAAGGAAGCTTCCAAATGGTGGAAATCAGGGGTTTAATTCACACCACCACGTTCACCCCACAGCAGGGACACCATTTGCAAGCGCTTACAGACAGGTGGCCTCTCTAGGCCCCTGGTGTCACCATCTTGGGAAACCTTTGATGAGGATGAGAGCACACATGTGCCAAGGATGCCCCCAAGGCTGGCCGGAGGGCTTGGACGGATGCACCTGCTTCCTGGGGTCATTGGGCTGGGGCCACATCTGAGCTGGTTTGGTGCATTTATGCTGCTGTGGGCCATGGTTGAGCAGGTGATCGAGGGGGTAGTCCCAATTTCCATCCTTGGTGCAGAAGTTTCTGTTGATGAGAAATAACTCCAGTCCCTGTGGAATTGTGTCGGCAGATTTGTGTCTTGTATCAGCTGAGGGCCAGACTGGATGAGCCACCCCAGTGGAAGAGCAGCTGGTGGTGGCCTTCTTGCTCTGGGCAAGCTGCTAAAGCAAGAGGCACCTGAGATGACAGGACCCCAGCAGCGGAGATGCCACCATTGGGATGGGGTACGCTGGCAGGGTTCTGTGCAGCGTTCGCTGAGTGGCTTGGAGGCCATAACCTCAAGAGGCAGGCTGTGATTCGGTGTTTTCCACTTCAAGGTAGTTTTCCTTTCTGTTTGATGTGAAAACTTAGTCAAGGCCCCCTCCCCCACCTCGGGATTTATCCATCACTGAGTGTGCTCTGCGCGGTAGGTGAGGTTAAGAGCAGGACTGTCCTGGGATTGGTGTGTGAGCAGCATCTGTCCCCCACAGGCCTGTCCCAGGAGGCCTTGCTCCCTCAGCAGAGCGGCCATTTTCGCCCATCAGGTGGCACGATCAAAAATTCCAGAAATCCCCCAGGCAGGGTGGGGCCTGTTCATTCTGCTCTTGTTCATTCTGCTCTTATGTGTTATGAATGTGCATCGATATGGATATATATGTGGACAGCTACAGGTGTTTCCTTTAGGAGGTCTCAGTTTGGGGGGGTGGTATAATTCTCTTGATATGGTTCATGTGAGGTGTTTTTTTTTTTTAAGCTATTGACACCTTCTGGCCTCTGCGAGGCTGGCTCCCTGTGTGTTAAACAGTCCGCAGACATCTGGTCTGACTGGTTTTCGTCTGCTGACTAGGGTCAGGATTAAACCTTGCACCCCTCTTTGTGCAACCATCGGTGAGTGACGGGCACCCCAGACAATGGTGTCGTCCCCTCCCAAAAGCGCTGTTCTGGGCCAGACAGTGCAGCGTCTGGCAGCCCCCAAGGCCTGGGCTGTGCATGTTGGGACCCCACCAGGCTGCCTGCTTCTCCCTCAGCACAGGTTTGGGGACAGGGTGCTGGAGCCAGTGGCTGGGTCAGATGGCCACAGGGGTGGATTTGCCTGTGCCTTTGCTCCCTAGGGAGAGCCTGTGTCACAGTGGCGAAGGGCATGTGGCCTTTGATCCTAGGGCGGTAGCTGTGCCTGCCCACCAAGAGGACGTGGGTCCTTCATGTCTCACAGAACTCCTGGAATGCTCCTGGGGGTCAAGGCTTGCCTTGGGATATCCCTTCTGGAAGGGGAGGCCCAGGGAGTTCATAACTCCACCAACTAACAGATGACCTTGTCTGCCTCAGAGTATGTTAATCACCAGGGCATCATCAGAAATTAGACTATTGTCACTGTACCAGAAGGGGCATTCTCCCATGGTTCTTTCTATAACTTTTTGCAGTGACTAAACCACGTTCCCCAGGCCCCAGCCTTCCCTTCCTGAGTCCAGATAGTGTCTGTGCTTAGTCCAGCCTGAGTCATCTTCCACAAGGCATGTTTCAGCTAGCGCTGGGACCCTGAGGGGTATGGCTGGGAGGGCAGGCCAGCACATGCGAACTCTGCGCTCAACCATACATGTGACATGCGCTGCCTGCCAGGCCACATCCCAGGACTTGCTCCTCTCTGGGCTGAGGCACCTTCAGCGGAGTTTAGAACCTGAACCAGGGGTGGGTCCTTGATGGTGCCCACCTGCCACCTGTGTACCTGGAGAGTTTCTTCTAAGCCCTGATATCCACTCTGTCAAGCAGGGTGCTCTGGAGACTGCATGTTCCTTAGTGATTCCAGATGGAGAGCAAAGCCCAGTGTGTGTTCGTGGTCCAACTGCCCATGATCCCCTGACCTGTCTTTCAATACAAAACATGCCTCTAGTTCACGTGTCACCGCCTGTGTTTTCTTGGTTGGAGGAAAAATGGCAAAATGGAAATGCATTCTGATTTTCTCTGCCACTGAGGAACAAAGGAGTCCTCTAGGCCCCCAGGGGCCCTGTGTGGTAGGGCTGCAGGCTGCCCCCGACACATTTACTCTGGCCCCTGGAGCTCTGAGATGGCCTGTGACTACTCCATTAGTTCGGGCCTCCATTCCCCAGACTGAAGACAGTGGTTCTCTCACCACAAAGCAACAACTCCTCTCCCTCCAGCTCATGGCCCTCCTGGCCCTGTATGCCTACCTGTGGACACCCGCAGCCCCTCTCCCTGCTCTCTCAGGCCTTTGCTCAGTCTGGGGTCTCCACCTAGAGCCCTCCTGCTCTGGGCCCCTTCTCTTTCTCCGGAAGCCTCCTTGGCTACCAGTCCCCACAGCCCCCTGGCTCCAGGGACGCAGGGGCACCAGGCCCGCCTGACTCTTCGCGAGACTCGGCCCAGAGCTTGGCACGGCACGCACACAAGGTGATCACTGGATCCCGAGTGCAGGTGCTTATCCCAGCCCTGGCTCGTGGTGATCGGTGACGCGGATACCTGAGGAGCACCTGTGTGCCTGGCCCCGGGCCGTGGTCCTTTGGGAAGTGGCCCACTTTCTGAAGGCGATCAGGGCACAGCCGGCTATGGGCTTGTCCCTCTTCAGCTGCGTCGAGGGAAGCTCACTGTGTGCAGGAGGGTGCTCCGTCAGAGGAAAACCTGGTTTCTGAAAGCAGATTACACATGAAACCAAGCTTTTCAAGCTGTTGGTGAATGCTAATGGGACAGTTGTTTTAAAAATACCACTCATTCTTGAAGTGGACACACAGGAGAGGCATTACAGCTCTCATTTACCTTTTAAAAACTTACAATTAAGTGAGGAAACTGCACCTTCCCGTGCCTTTGTGTTTAAAGCTGCCTCGCCTTTTTCTATTTTTTAAAATTTTTAAATCTATTTTTATATATTTTTCCTTGATACACCTTTTGCCACCACAGACCAAAAATTATCCCATGAAACTTGCAAACCCACCTTCTAAAGCATACATCTTGTCCTTGGCTCCCACACTCCCAGGTCAGGCTCCACTCGAGGCCAGAAGGATGCGCCAAGTTGGGTCTTTGCCGAGGGGCTCCTGGCCATCCCCGGACTGGGTCACATTCCTGAGAAGTCAAGCGTTTATTGCTACCTGCCACCCTCTCTGCAGGTGTTAAAGACAAATTGTTTCAGAAGGAGCCATGAGTCAAACCATGAGTCCAACCTTTTGTGGTTGGAGATCGAGTTTAGGTCTCGTTGACTCTCGTGCCCCATGTGTGTGTCCACGTGTTGTAGTATTTGTTTGTATCAGAGAACACAGGACAATATTTGTTTGCCTAAGCCAGCTCATCAAGATTGCATTTAAAAGACTTAGGGTCCGAGAGGCTACATTTGCCCATAATACAGTTTTGAACTTTGAGGCAGAGCATATGTGACAGTTAAGGGGGTGATGGGACAGATTTGGGCCAACTGCATGCATGCATGTCAGGGCATCTCTGATCACCAGGTGGCTTTATGTAAATCAAATAGGCTGTAAAAACTGCCTGATTCCATTACACAGAAAACAGACTTTCTCCTGGGCTGGCACCTTTGCCCTGGGACTGTCACTGCTGCCCTGGACCTGTGGGTGCCCTGTGAGAAACACAGGAATTTCCTTATCCACACACAGGTGGGTATCCTTGGCATGCAGTGGTCCCGTTCAATTCCAAGTGTCAACAAGACAATGTGCTGGGCCCATCCTTTCTAGTGCCCCTTCCTGCAGCTACTAATAATGAAATAAGTCTCAGATGGCTTTTAAAAATAGCATTTGGAGTATTTTTTTCCTCTTTTCAAAAGAGAAAAATCCCTTCCGTAAGTAGGCGAGCCGGAAAGGCCCAGCCTGGCAGCTTTCTGCATGAGTGGTCACGACTTTGCCGGATTGAAAGGCAAAAAAGGGAAGGGCCAGCTTCTTCGGCTCAGCCCTCCTGATCACTTCTTTAAAACCTGTGAATGAGGCGGCTCCAGGGGAGGATTTGGGGCGGAGGGTGGCTGGCCCCTTACTCAGCCCTGGGGTTCATCAGATGTTTGTCTTTTGGAAGCCCGCCTGAAGTGGTGAGATAAAGCGGTTTTTAAAAAGTTTCCAGCAGATGCCTTTTGGGAGACAGAGCCATGAATTTCCTGAACTGCGGCCTGGGGTGGCCACAATGGCCGTCTGCCTGCCCAGCCTTCTCCCATTCAGAGAAAGCTGCTTAAGCCACTTAAGCACATTAGCATCTGGATGGGGCTGGACCTCCTTGGGACACAGGGGTGGGCAGGGTGGCTGCGCTCTGCTCTGCTCCGGGTGTTTGGGTGCATGTTCTAATCCTCACGCTGTTTGAAGGCGCCAGACTGATTTGTGACACATGAGTCCAAAAGCCACTTTGGGGGACTTGACCCGATCAGCCGATCTGTGCTCTGAATGTCAATGGCCTGCTCTGGAGTGCGCTTAGGGGAGAGTGGGCAGCCCCCTCTCTGCCCAGGCTGGGCGCTACACACAAGGACCGGGAGGAGGATGCTGTATCCTGGCAGGGGGGAGCAGGCTGCCCAGGGGCTGTGGGGCTCAGGCCCAGTGGGTGCCTGCCCGGTGCATGCCCAGGCCGCTCAGGAGGGCAGGCACTACTGGGGCCTCCCCCTGAGTGCCCGCCGAACCTCAGGCCAGCTCTCCCTGGGGCTGGGGCACCTCTCAACAGCACCAGCTCCCAGGGGCTCCTTTGGGGGAGAGGTTTTTTCTTGCAGTTTTATAACTTTATTTGATGTTCTTCATGATCAGTGATTAGTTCTCATCCACACTGACTGTCTATAGGTTTTTGAAAGTGGTAACAGGGACATAGGTCACCAAAGTATAAAGCTTGTTTGGTGAGTCCATCCTCATTTCGTTTCCTGGACAACCGTACACGGATACGGTATAGGACATTCCTTATTCCTTTGGCCCAGACGGCTTCGTTGAGCCTGGTATCAGTGCATACATCTGGAGTCCCCACCTCCTTCATGGCAAATTTCCGGATCTCTTTGAGTGCCCGAGGGGCACGCTTCTTGAAGCCCACTCCGTGGATGCGCTTGTGAATGCCGATGATGTATTCTCTGGTCGCGACCTCGTTGATGGCAGAACGGCCCTTCTGCTTCTCGCCACCCTTCTTTGCGGGCGCCATTCTGCCGGGCCCAAGTTGGAAAAAAGCTGGGGAGAAGTTTTTGAAAGTCAGAGTTGCTTTTGGTGCAGTAGTCTTTTTAAAATAAAATTTATATTCTTTTCTTTAAAATCTGCCTTATTGAGAGGTGTGGTTTACATAAGAACTATAATCCAGTTGTTGACTGTCACCCCGCACATTCTCTCCAGCCTCCTTGCCATCGGTCTCACCCCCACCCCGGCCCCCAGGCCACCTGGGATCTGCGTTCTGTCACTCTGACTTTGCCATTTCTGGGCATTTTGTATAAATGAATCTGCAGTCTGTGGCCTTTTGTACAAGGAGGAAAGACTGTGCCCTTCTCCATCCACAGTGGTGTGTGGGAGCCCAGGCTTCTCTGCCTGCCCACCCACCTTGTGAGCACAGGCACCTCGCTGCTTACGTAGAACTTTGATTTCACGTGCGGGGCATATGTTGCTGTTGCTGGATGTGTTTCTGGGTGTTCCTGAGTTTTCGTAACTTCTTGCAAGCTCATAGAGCGCATGCCCTAGGCCTCTGCTGTGTGTGTGCGCTTGCGCGCACGCGTGTATATGTGTGTGTGTGTGTGTGGTGGGTTAGCATGGAAATGTGCCACGTGTGTGTGTGTGTGTGTGTGTGTGTGTGTGTGTGTGTGTGTGTGGTGATGGGAGGGTTAGCATGGAAATGTGCCGACTGCCTAGGGAGGGGTCTCCAGCAGTGTCCTGCCTTTGGGTAGTGACTTCCATTGACCTCTCTGCATCTGCTGAGATTAAGATGAGAAGAATTTTCTTTTCTTTTTTTGGAGTTGAACTCTCACTCTGTCACCCAGACTGGAGTGCAGTGGCACGCTCCCAGCCACCACAGCCTCGACCTGCTGGGCTCCGGCGATCCTTCCGCCTCAGCCTTCCAAGTAGCTGGAACTACAGGCGTGCGCTACCAAGCCTGGCTAATTTTTTGATTTATTGTAGAGATGAGGTCTCGCCAAGTTGCCTGGGCGGGTCTCGAACTCACGGGCTCAGGCAATTCACTTACCTCGGCCACCCAAGGCATGGGATTACAGGCTGAGCCACTGAGTCCGGCTGAGAAGAATTTTCTAAACAGATCTGTATCTGATGGTTAACAATCGGATTATTAACAGCCTGCATCTGATTATTAACAGCCTGCTCTCTGTTAGCCCAGGAATGTGCCTTCTGGAGCAGCACTGTGTAGTGTGATAGAAAGGTTGGTGGTCACCTGGCCTTCCCCTCTCTGCCCAGACGACTGCCCCTGCCCATAGCTGGCCAGGTTGCTGAGTGTACGTGGACTCCAGAGGCCAACCACCCTGACCCTACTGCATCGTAGCCCTACCTGCCAGTCCAAGCCTGCCCCCGGGGACTGGTTTAAGTGGCGTTAACACCAGCAAGCAAAAATGTGGCTTCTCACATCCCTCACACCTCTGCTTCAGCCAAGATGAGCCTGCTCGGCCCATTCTTAGCTAAGCCTCCTGTAGACCTTTCCTCTCCCTGAAGTCAAGCTGGATTGGTGGTGCTGCTCTTGCTCTTGCTTTATGCTGAAGCAGGTTTGTGGTCTGTGTGGCCTTTGTAGCTACACTGGTGGGACGAGCAGATGCCCGTCCCACCTGCAAGGGACCAAGGGACTGAAGTGGGGTGGCCTGAGGCATAAACACCTGGGTGGGAAGCAACACTGAGCCACCAGCACTGACTGGAGATGGGCGTCTCGTCCAGTTGGAGTGATCAGGAAACTGCTGATTTCGGTTTTAGGGTGGTGCGGGCCATGGGCAGCAGGCCGGCCGTTCCCCTCCTGGGACTGAGTCTCTCTGTGTCTTCCCATAGACACTCTGCATGAAGGCCACAATGCAAACAGTCCGGGCCGCCGACACCAATGAGGTTGTGAAGTTGATATTTCGAGAGTCAGACAATGACCGGAAGGTAAGTGGGACCTGTGTCTATGGCTATAGCTGTGTTATTCAGGCTGTGCACAACCCAAGGGAGGTGCCCTTGGAGCCACCCTGCTCCTGCTTGGGGCTGTGGGGCCAGCGAAGTGCATGAGGCTGGGAGCTCAGGCGCTGATGGGCTGCTCTGACTTTGCAGGTTATGCTCCAGTTAGAAAAGAAGCTCTTTGACTACTTCAACCAAGAAGTGTTTCGAGACAACAATGGCACTGCGGTGAGTCTGTGGTCACATGCGGCCAGCTGCCCCAGGCTCTTCTCCTGGGATGCCTGTGTCCCTAGGGCTCCTCTCATTGCTTCTGCTTCCCCAGACCACCTTCCAGATGCTGCCACCTGCCAGGGTCAGTTTTTGAGCCAAAGTGCAGGACTGACTCTGCTGGGGACAGCTAGTAGGGTAGGTCATGCCACCTGGGCTGGGCTGTGGTTTCTGTGTCACCCCTGCCCCCCATCGGTGGGTAGCGTGATGGCCATTCCAGCAGCACAGGAAGCCCTTACGTGTGGCACAGTGAGACTCTGCAGCCTCGGGGATAGAGAGGAAGTTTCCTGGCCCCCAGGTGGTCAGCAGGGTTTTGGGGCTTCGCTCTGAATGGAGAGAGGCCACACATGCACATTGGTGGTGACTGTGTGAATCCTCACACCCCGCTGCTGGACCCACTGTGTGTATCATGTGTGTTGTGTGTCTTGCGTACATGTGTGTGCACATTTGTGTCCATGTGTGGGTGAGTACATGTGTATGTGTGCATGTGTGTGTGTGAGCACAGGTGTGTAAATAGAAGTGCATGGGAGGGGGAACATACAGCTTGAGTCAGTCCATTGAGAACGGGCCCAGCATCTGCCCAAGCGGCAGGATCTACCCTCTATGTTGAAACCACAAGTCTCCTCTTCAAGGGTCCAGCACGGACAAGCAGTGAGGGGCAGCCCGCATATACTCTTTTCAAGTGGATTTTTATGGTAGTAAAATTGTGTCCCATTTTGGATATATCTGCTCTATAAATAGGTCATGTGCAAGTAACAGTGTCCCAGCAGACATATTAGCTGGCTGGGGACAGGGGCCTAACTTGTGGTATTTTACTGATTTCTGTGGTGAAACACACTCACTGTGACTGACTCCGAGGCACAGGTGGCAGCCGTATTCCACACCCAGCTCCCAAGATTCCTGAAAACTTCAGAACCCGTTCTTGAGGCTGACCTGAGCCAGCTGCCCGCCCCACTGGCACTGTGCGGTGCAGGGCAGTTGCCGCCTCAGGAAGCTGCCCCGGAGGGGTGGCTGTAGGAGACGCTATGGAACACACCAGGCTCCACAAGTCGAGGGATGTTGGGTGTGTGTGTGTGCACTCACACCCCGGCTCATCCTGGACCAGCTAGGAGCTTCGGTGCTGCACGTCCATGCCTTAGCTCCCCCCACAAGGTGTGGGAGAACTCATGGGTCAAGGCATGCAAAGTGCTTACAAGAGAGCCGGGACAGATTAGTGACAGATGAAGGGGATTGGCTTGCTGTCCAGCAGATACTGCCGTCCTGGGTCCAGGTTCAAAGCCACCTTTTCAGGACTGGATCTGCTGCCTTCAGCCTCTCAGCCCCCAAATCCACCCCCTCCCTGTGTTCCTGTCTCCTCGGAAAGTAACATCCTCCTCCTGCCTCTCATTCAGCCCAGACCCTAAAGGTGCCCTTGACTCCCTACACTTCTTGCACCTGTCAATGCCAAGCCGGGACCCTCCTCGTGGCACCTGAGTCTATCTTCCCTCTTCCTGGGCCATGTCATCTATGCCCACGGCAGGAGCCACAAAGGCCACTTCTCTACACTGCTACAGTCGGGTCAGGCCTTGGCATCCTGCCCCCGGCACGTTCCCTAGGCCCGGGAAGACCTGGAGTCCTGACATCGCCTCTTCTCTAGAACCAGGCACACTGGGCTTGCTTTCTCGCTCCATCTGTGGGATAGAGGCCTAGGGCACCTTCTCCCCGTGGTTTCCAGCGGCCTGTCCCTCCATGTTGCCTTTCCCTCGCCTCTCACTCCCGAGGGCCTCCAGGGACTGGTGAAGTGGAATCCTCGTCGCTTGCTTGTCCTACAGAGTCTCAGGGCTCAGCAGTGGTTCCCACTGAATGGCAGCTGTGGGCAGGCAGGCGTGTCCTGTCCTGCCTGCCCTCTGCAGTGAGCAGGGTGGTAGCAGGGAGAGCCCGAGGAGGGCAGGTGCCTGCATGGATAGTGCCCAGAGACGTGGGGTACTGTCTCACTGCTGTGTGACTGTTTCAGCTGGAGAAGGCCAGGGAGGAGGTGTTTTGAGGGCCCGGAGCAGAGCTGGCCCCTCAGAGCCAGGGGATAGAGGAGGGTGCCAGGATGGCCAAAGGGACAGAATGTTCCCAAAGGAGCAAGGAGCTGGGCAGGAAGGAGGCTAAGGGAGAAACATAGTCTTGAGCCAGGGTGGTGCCATGGAGATAGAGGGTGTGGCGCATTTTGGAAACATCTGGGGAGTGATTGTCTTATGTGTGGATCCAAAGTCCTTGTTTTTGGACAAAGAACATGCTATTGCCATTGGAAATAGTAACCATTGTTACTGTCGGATACTCTTAATATCTGTGTTTACTTTATGACATTGTTTGATATCTCTCTAATATAGAAGAAAATTAGTTTGAGAACTTTTAGATTTGATTCTAAAGTAAAAAAACATGGTCAGGTTGACGTAGAAAGCAGACTTCTGTGTCATGATTTTGGAGAGACCCTCACAGTCCATCTGTTGTGTTATGTCAGGAATCTCATGCAGAAAGGTGATGAGTTTGCCAAGGCAGCCTGGGGTGCCCGGTACCTTCTCAGGCTGTTCCACATAGTTTCTCCAAAGAGCCAAACTTGAGTGGGGATGTCAACTGCAGCACTACCTGCCGTCTTGCTGTCCAAGCCCCATCTACTTGGGACCTGACCACAGCACCTTCAGCATTGGCTGCCAGGCTCACGCTGACACACATGTGCCACACACCTGCCCAAGGTACATGGCACATCAAGGAATCAGTGCCAAGCCAGTCATCCCCGGAAGCTGAGAAGTCATCCCCGTGGACAGATGGACGAGGTAAACTGCTAACGAGCCCTCGGAGATAATTGCATCTTCATGGTCTAGTTAAACACGCAGCACCACGACCACGAAGAACAAACTCCCCATCCACAGGATGGATGTGCCTGGGCCGGACTCAGCCCCCAAAATCCATCGCATCCTTCATCAACCACCGGTCTTGTACCCGTCTGACAGAAATTTAATTCAAGCTGGCTCCTGAAAATAATTATTGTATTTTAAGAGTAGTAATCACTGGCCGGGACATGATTGAATGTGTCCATGCCTATTGACTTTTCCTATGATTTATAGCTTTGTTTAGTCGATATTCCCATCGAAATTGTATAATTAATTATAAGTGTGGCTGTCAGGGCTGCAGGATGGAGTGCCCTGGTGAGGATTTGGAGAGATTAAATTTTCCTTGGCTGTCCCAGGGCAGGGCTTGGGAATTTCCGCAGCGCCTGGCCTCTCGGAGAGAGATGTTTTCTGTGTGTTTAGCAGCCGCTGTAGCCCCAGGTGCATTGATTTTCCGGGCTCTGTTCCTTTATCAGCACCGTGTCTCTGCAGCAACGGTGGAATCTGCGTGGCAGGGACAGCTCCTGACAGATACGTACGATCGGCCGGCCGCTTTATCATTGTCCACACAGGGCCTGCCTGCTTCTCACTTTGTAATCAAGAAGAATGTGGAAGATACATGTGAAATTGGTTATCATGTTTGTGAAAAATCTCAGAGATACAAATTATCAATTCAACAGAAATGCCATGTAATTTTTAATCAGAAACCTCTCACATCTGATATTTTGTTCCAGCAGCGGCAGTTTTAACCCACATCTTTCTTGAGGATGTGGGGGATGAGCAGCTTCTCCAGGCCCAGAGCCCTGTGCACTGGCCCTGCAGGGTGTGGGTGCTGCCGGCCTGTCAGAGCAGCAGCTGAGCAGAGGCACATCGGGCCCCTTCTGCCAGACAGGGCTGCCAAGATTTTGCATCTCTCTGTGTGGCTATAATGTTAAGCTCTGCCTCCCCAGCAAGGCGGGAAGGCCCGGGAAGCAGAGACCATGTCTGTTTTTGTCTATGACCTTGGCTAGCATGTCGAGCACAGCACTCAACATGCAAGAAGTCTAGTGCGTACATGGTAAGGATGATGAACACATATTCACTGTGCAGGCAGCTGTCAGGAGGCAGATGTGTTGGTAAACAGGAGGTAAAGAGCAGTGCCCCCAGAGGGTTTGTCTTAGGCCTGGGGGCTCAGCCTGGTGTGAGTATGGGTGGTGAGGCCAAGTGCTTGTGGGCCTGGGGGGCATCAGGATGGACAGAGGATGGTATGGGAATCCTAACCCCCCTTCCTGGTTCTGCTACTGTATAAGCAGCTTGAAGTTCAAATTCATTCCAAACCAGATATTTATTTCCTCTTGTTTCTACTTCACACTCTAAAATGGGAGCCTTCTAAATCAGAAGACATGGTGGAGAAGTGGTCTTGGTCCACTGGGCAGTCCCAAAATGCCACCACCCAGGCTGGACAGATCCCATTCAGTCATGATGAGCAGGAACAAGCCCTGTGCACACCAAAAGCCTTGGACAGCCTCGGCCTGCCCCTTCTTCCCAGAGTGTTCCAGCCTTTCCACAGCTTGCTGTGTGGCTGGGCTTATTGGAGCATACGTGAGTGTGTGTGTGTGTGTGTGTGTGTGTGTGTGTGTGTGTGTGTGTGTGTGTGTGTGTGTGTATGGTCTGTTTTTTTAATTCGAAAATTTGGGGTAGGCTCTGGCAGCAGCTGATGAGGCCTGAGGGAGGCAAGGCTGCTTAGGAACAGGTGCTGACCACAGAGGAGACTCTGGCCCCAACAAGGCTTTGCAGGTCTCTCTTTGAAACTAGTGAAAACTGGGGAGTGTTAGTGGGTGACAGTGAAGGCCGCCCACACACAGGTCCAGCACATGTGTCCAGGCATATGTATGGAATCAGTGATCCCGTACACACTCAACATGTGTTCTCATAGCACACAGCAAATGATATGCAGTCATCTCACTCTCCAGCCCCCTAGGAAGTGTCCCAGAGCTGGTTGTGAGACCTTCAGACTGACAATGGACTTGCCAGGGGGTGGTCATATACTCAGCACAGAAGTACAGATAATTAATATAGTTAGCCTGGCTTATAATTTCTTAGCCAGTCAGAAATTTAAGAACAAGGCAAGTGTATATGTGTGCGGTGTGTATGTATATGTGTGCATGCATGTGTGTGTGCATGTGTGTGTATACAGTCATGCACCCCATAATGTCGTTTCTGTCAACAACAGACCACATATTCGATGAAGGTTCCATAACACAATAATGGAGCTGAAAACTTCCTATGACCTAGTGATATAGCCTCTGTGATGCCACAGGGCAGTGCATCACTCACATGTTTGTGGTGAGGCTGGAGTGTAAACAAACCTACTGCACTACCAGTCATATTAAAAGTATAGCACATGCAGTTAGTTATGCATAGTGTATAATACTTCATAATGTTAGTAAACAACTATAATACTGGCTTATATGTTTACCATGGTATACTTTTGATGATTATTTTAGAATGCACTCCTACTCATAAAAAAAAAAAAGTTGAATGTCAAGCAGCTTCAGAAAGGCCCTTTAGGAGGTATTCCAGAAGAAGGCATTGTTATCATAGGAAGTGACAGCTCTGGGTGTGTTATTACCCCTAAACACCTTCTGGTGGACAAGATGTGGAGAAGGAAGACAGCGATGCTGATTATCTTGATCCTGTGTAGGCTGAGGCTAATGTGTGTGCTTGTGTCTTCATTTTAAACAAAAAATTAAGAGTTAATCATTTTTAAAAATAGGCAAAAAGCTTATAGAATAAATACATAAAGAAGATATTTTGTACACTTGTATGATGTGTTTGTATTTTAAGCTTAGTGTTATTATAAAAGAGTCAAAAAGTTTAAAAAATTTAAAATTGATGAAGTAAAAAAGTTGCAGTAAGCTAAGTTTCTTTATTATTGAGGAAAGAAAAATATTCTTAAAAATAAATATCGCCTAAGTGTAAGTGATCATAAAGTCTACAGTAGTGCACAGTAGTGTCCTGAACCTTCACACTTACTTCTTGCTCACTCATGACTTACCCAGAGCAACTTCCAGTCCTGCAAAGCTCTGTTTGTGGTAAGTGTCCTGGACAGGGATTCCATTTTTTATCTTTTTTTTTTTTTTGAGTTGGAGTCTCTCTCTGTCGTCCAGGTAGGAGTGCAGTGGCACACTCACAGCCACCCCAATGTCAACCTGCTGGGCTCCGGTGATCCTTCCACCTCAGCCTTTCAAGTACTGAACTATAGGCATGCACTACCACGCCCAGCTAATTTTTGATTTATTGTAGAAATGAGGTCTTGCCAAGTTGCCCAGGCTGGTCTCAAACCCGCGAGCTCAGGCAATCCACTTGCCTTGGCCTCCCAAAGTGCTGGGATTACAGGCTGAGTCACAGAGCGTGGCCCTATTTTAAAAAATCCTTTATACTGTATGTTTCCTGTTCTTTTCTGTGTTTGGAGATGTTTAGGAACACAAGTGCTCACCATTATGCTGCAGTTGCCTTCAGGACTCAGTGCACTAACATGCTGCACAGGTGTGTGGCCTGGGAGCAAAGTTAGATGCGTAATATCTGCATCAGCTAGGTGTGTGTGTAAACACACTCTAGGATGTTTGCACAACAATGACCTTGCCTACAGCAGCATTTCTCAGAGTGTTTCCCTGTCACTAAACTACTCACAGCTGTGGGTATGTGTGTTTGTGTGTGCAGAACCCTTGCCAAAGAGCCAGCGTGGAGGTCTCAATGGTTGTTGAGTAGCCACGGGACCAGCCTGATGGCGTAAGTCTTCGGTCAACTTCCGCTCATCTGTTCTTCTCGTGTTGAGGGCGATCCTGTCGGGTGGACAGGGTGTGGAACAAGAGCCCCCAGAGACAGATGAGAAGCTGAGGATGTGGGGCTTTCTGGAGCAGGGGCTGGAGGGGAGGGCAGCAAAAACAAGGCTGTGGGTATGCCTTGAGTGTGCAGTCCAGCAGCTGAGGAGCCTTGCCTAACCCTGTCTTCCGAGACCGGGTTTCATCTCTTAGAGTCAGAGTAGTTACTTCTTGAAGAGATAAGAAGTTTCGGCTTTTTATTTTCCCATCACTGCATTTCCCTCTCAGTGCAAATGATTTGTCCAGCCAATGATGTTACAGAATTTTGTTTACATTTCGGAGAAGTTTTTTTAAGAAGCAGAAGCTGTTGTTTCTCCCTGAAGGGAGAGTTCTGATTTGCAGAGCATAATACAGACTGTGCTTCAGATAGGGTTCCAGGTGTGCGAGCAGGTCCTCTGTAGCGCAGGCCCTAGTGCAGATGTACCAGCAGCATCACCCAGGCCCTGGAAGATCGAGCTCACCAGGGACCAGATGTGTTCTCCAACTTTGAATGCGGGGGACGGGAAGCCCCTGGGGCCGTCTGAGCTAGCGCCAGTGGACCAGGGAAGTCATGCAGAGGGGTGAGGGAGAAACCCCCAGATCTTCAGAATTCCAGTGACTCGGGCGAGGGTCTCTTCACCAGGTGAATGTGCAGAGAGGGGTCGGGGTCTTGTTCCTGAGGCGCATAGAGGCTGTGAACTGCGAAAGCTGTGGTCTCACCCTCAGTGTGCACCTATGGAACTTGCGAAGGCAGAGGCACTAGTCTTTGCAGTTTGGCCGGTCACAAGCCTGGAGCTGTGAAACATCTAGAAACATCTGAGCCTGGGGTCTCTGGATTCTGGAACCTTGGTCGACAGATGAGTTGGTTCCTTGGGGACTTCGCTCAAACTGTGCTTCAGCAACCAAATAGGCCCAGAGTCAGAAATTCTACCAAGTCTCTGGGGTCCTAACTCGGCCACCCACGTTTCCACTAAGGTGGCTCTTCTGGTGGAGGAGATGGTAGCAAAGACCATGCAGAATGTCCCAGCCTGTCTGCAGTCCGGACTTCCCGGAGCCAAGCACCCTGCCTTCTCTACCTGCAGGAGTCTCCTGGCTGTGAGTGTCAATGAAGCATGGCCATCCCCTCAGCCGCAGGCCCCACCAGCCTGTTGAGATGGCCTTGGCTTCACTCAGAGGCCCCCAGGCCTGCCTAGAACTCTTTCTCATGCACTCTTCAATGTGCAGGCCCACATCCACTGTGTTCCCAGTGGACTCACCAAGCCAGTTGCACTCACTTTGCAGCTGCATCCTCATGACCTGAGTGCTTCAGTTGCTTGGCACCAGGCTCACAGACCACAGGCTATGGACTTTGGCGTCAGAGCAGGAATGACGCACCTTGAGCAATAGCCTCACCTCATGGAAGTCCAGCACTTTGCTCTCCGCAGCTAAATAAGCCCATGTTGACCATGAACTCCACCTGCACATACATGTCTGTCTGTTCCCAGCCCTCTGCAGCACCTGCTGCTTCTAGAAGGTTGCATTTGCCTTTGGTGGAATGCAGACAGGAGGTGGAGCAGCCCCAAGCCCTTGCAGATCTGCGCTGGGAGCCACAGCCTATGCCTGGCCTGCCCGGGCAATGGCCCTTTACAGCCCAGATGTGTGTTAGGCCAGCACCGCAGGTAAGCACTCTGGGGACTGGAATGAGGCCTGATAGTCGCTGTAGCCAAAGCTAAGGTCGGATGCTGCACTGTACCGCCTCTGAGAACAATAGTCTTTCCTGGCTCCAGAGTCCTCCAGAAGTTCCACAAAAAAGCTGTGGGCCTGGCAGCAAGCAGAGCCCTTGTTGGAGGAGACTGTATCTGCCCCCACTTTGGTACTGCCCAGGGGCTTTGTCCCCCCACAGCAGTGAGTGCTCCAGGGTCACTGCAGAAGGTTTGACAGAAGCTATTCACGTCAACTCGAGATCTGGGTTGACTTCACCAAGGATTTGGCATTGGAAGCCCCAGGAACCAGCATTCTCCCCCGGCTCACACAAGCAAGAGGCACTTTCCAGAGGAGCCTCCGCTCTCCTATCCATCGCTGGTATGGGGTGGCCCTGGTGCAACTTGCTCATGAGGCCTGAGCCTTTCCCTCCTACAGCCCCGAGGATTAGGGCAGAAGGGTGCTTGCAGTTTCTCATCTGCATGTCCAGGCCTGTCATTCTTAGACAGCCTTTCGTCTAATGTATTCTCAAGTTTGAGAAACTGAGGGCCTAGTCCATGGCCAGTAGCTTGTTTAGGGAGGAAGATCTCTCAGAATACAGCAGAGAATTTTTTCATTGTAAGTGTGGAGAGAAGAACCCACGTTCAGGGGGAATTTGGCATCTATGGTTTCTCATTTCTGGAGAGTTTTAGAATTTGCATAAAATAAAGTACTGGCACAATTGGCAAAAACAAGGTAAAGCTTTTTGGGTTTAGACTAAAAATGTCCAGTGCTACCAGGCTCTGTGCCATGTCTAGTTTGACCTCTCTTCTACAGCGTGCCCTGCAGAAGTCCCAGGGCGTCTGGGAACACAGCATGCCTTCTTTTCCTGGGCAGCAAGGGTACCTGAGACTGTTATGAACTCGCATTTTAGGGTTTTGAAGTTTCACTGGAGTTTCATCGAGGCAGCACCTTAATGTAAGGAAAAAAGAAAATGTAACCACACATCAGAAACAGTAAAGATACTGCACTGAGCTGTTAGGTCATGTATTCGTATGACAACCACTCATGAAGTACCTACTACAAGCTGGACTGTGCTCTGGGTAAACAAAACAGAGACACCTCTGCCACAGGGCTTACAGGGTGGCAGGGGACAAATGAGCAGGTGGGTCAGCACCCTCAGCAGTGGGGTAGGGAGGAGCAACTGTCTGGGGAGTGCCTGCAGGAAGCTCGCGGAGGATGGCCGTGAGCATTTGCCACACAGGACTCAGAGCTGTGGGAGGCCAGCCAGGCACAGGGACCTAGGAGTGGCAGGCAGCCTGATCAGGCTCCTGCAACTGAGGCCAGACAAAGGTTTATCCCTTTGAGGTAGGAGTCTTTGATGCTAGAAGGCAGCCACGTGGTCTGACTGAGGTTCTAGAAGGTGCTCTCTGGCTGCCATGTGCCTAAGAGATCATGACAGGATGAGCCAAGACAAGACCTGTGGACTGTGACTGGGGCGATCCAAGGTCAGTTGCTGTGGCCGGGGCTGTCCACAGTTGGTCACTGTGACCAGGGCTGGTTACTGAGACCAGGGCTTCTGCCTGTAGCCTTCTCTGGAGGTAAGGCCTGGATCACGTCCAAGGTTCCCAGAGTTTGCTTCAGAGTGTAAGGAAAAGTAAGGAAGAGAATTAAGCCTTCATCTCAATGCCTTGTAACTTATGAGGTGAAATTCTGAATATTTGCATTTTAAGAGCTCTTGTATGTTGTTTTCTACCACTGGATTGTAATTTATTGGCTGGTGGGCCCCACATTCATTGTCATGACTATAAAAATTCCCTCAAATCAAGATCCACTAAAGATGAACTTATAATCTCAAACTGCAAAACACATAAGGAAGCATTCCACAAAAAACAAGAATCCAAAGATACTGCAAAAGACAAAGATTGGCCTTAAGAATGTCAAATAAGCCAGGCTCAGTGGCTCAGCCTGTAATCCTGCGCTTTGGGAGGCTGAGGTGAGTGGATTGCCTGAACCCGTGGGTTCAAGACCCACCTGGGCAACTTCGTGAGACCTCATCTCTACAATTAAAAGAAAAAAAAGTCAAATAATTGAATAATTGCTGAAAGTTACAAAATAAGATTATTTTAAATTATTAAAAATATGAAAGAATTATAAACATAAGTACCACACTGTGAAAAAATAATCCCAACAATTTAAAAAACATAGAAGCCGGGCTCAGTGGCTCAGCCTGTAATCCCATGCCTTTGGGAGGCTGAGGTGAGTGGGTTGCCTGAGCCTGCGGGTTCGAGACCCACCTGGGCAGCGAGACCTCATCTCTGCAATAAATCAAAAAATCAGCCAGGCATGGTAACGCATGCCTGTAGTTCCGGCTACTTGGAAGGCTGAGGCAGAAGGATCGCCGGAGCCCAGCAGGTCGAGGCTGCGGTGGCCGAGAGCGGCCACTGCACTCCAGTCTGGGTGACAGAGTGAGACTCCAACTCAAAAAAAATTTTAAAAATAAAATAAATAAATAAAAAACATAGAAATACAGTTATTGAAGTTAAAAACTCCCAGGATGAATTTAGTGGGAGAATAGACATAGCTGAAGAAAGGATTGATGAACTGGATGACAGACCTGAGGAATAACCCAGAGTGCATCCCAGAAACATATGACAGAATGTGAACAGGATAGTCAGAGGCAGGGAGGGCAGACTAGGGTCCAGCATCCAGCCAATGGGAGTTCATTCTCAAGAGGCATATCTGGAGAGTTAGTGACTGAATGTTTTCCAGAACTATCAAGACATAAAGCCTGTGCTTGAGACACATGGTAAGTTCTGAGCAGGAGAAGTGAAAATAAATTCATACAGACACATCAGAGCAAAACAGCAGAACATTAAACATAAAGAGAAGATTTTAAAAGCAACATGAGAAAAATGTCAGATTACCCTACAAATATGAAACTGGCAGAAGACTTCCAGAACAAAAACAGTAATACAAACCAAAAGATAATGGAGTAATTTGATCAAAGAGCTAACAGAAAACACTGCTGACTTAGAATCCCATAAGCAACCAACTAATACCTGCCAAAACAAAGACATTCTACACTGTAGAGGCTGAGAGACGTGGCCCTACCTCAGGTTCTCGCAGAGAACCAGGAACTAGTGCACCTTGGGAGATGGAGACGAGAGACAAGCCAAGGACATTTGTATAAAGTTATACAAATGTAAAGTTTACACATTTGTACAGAGTTTAAAATCATGTTGAATAAGGTGAGCTGTTTTTTGTGGACACATATATATGCAGTAATATAAAAATGTACGTGGGGTTCTTTCAAATCCGAAGTTAAATTAGAAGTGGAAAGAGTTGGTGATACAGGGTGAGACCCTGTGCTTTCACTGCCTATGCATTGCTGAAGCCTTAAAATGTGTCAAGGGGATTCAGGGAAGCTACCCTCAGCACTTTGGTCAAACCTGTGTTTGGCTGTGGTTCTTTCCTCCTCTCAGTGGTCCCCTCCTCTCAGTGGATGCTCCTGCACAGGTCTTGCAGAAAAAGCCTGGCTGTCAGTCCCAGCCAGCAGTGGCAGAGCCTGCACTGCTTCCTGCTGGTGGGGGTCCAACCTGGTGAGGCCTGACTAAAGCCAGCAGCCTCCCTGCATAGCCCACTCGCATGTTAGCAAGGGCTGTGCCCAGGCCTGGTGCTCCACACCACATTGCTACCTCATCTCAGTGCCTGAGAAATCGGCTGGACCCACACTGGAATTGTGGGGACTCAATCAACTGTTGCGTCACTCATGGGGCGAGGCCATAAGTTCAAGCTCCCAATGCTCTAAGTAGGATGCGTGTTTATAGGCCTATATATGTCAATGTATCTGCAAGTGCATGCAGACATGTAAGCGTGTGAATCCATGCAGACATGCGTTAAGCACAGGATTGGTTCAGAGCCCACGGTCATGCTTTGCCCTTGAAGGGGAAAGCCCTCTCCAGAGGCTTCCGCTCCACCCCTGCCCCACTGTGGCGTTGACATGGGATCACTCCAGAAGCCATGGGCCTGGACTGAGCCACTCCCTTGAAGGGGGGCTGGAGCGTCGTCACCTCTTGAGGAGACAGCAGGACTGTTGGTGTCATGGAAGCTGAGCTGCCTGTGCCTCCAGGCAGGAAGGTCATGCAGGCAGCTCAGGTAGCAGCCTGGCACACACGTAATGACCGCATGCCTGAGGCTCCGCATTGCACATTTCAGGAGTGATGGATGAAGCGGCAGGAAGGAGCGAGGACACGGTGTGGACTTGGAGCCCTGTGCAGTGCCATGCCCTGCACAGCTGCGGGTGGGACATGATTAATGAACAGCATCCGAATGGGTGCGCAGGGTGACGGCCCAGATGCGTGGCATGGGGGCTACTCCCTCAGGCAGGTGCTACCCTCTCAGGCTTTGTCTCTAAAGAGTCTTGGTGGGGGGCGACGGGGCTGTGTGCTCCCTCCTCTGCAGGACGAAACAAACATCTCACCCACATGCTGCCGCCAGAACCTTGCCTGTGTGCAAACATGGGGTCATCGTTTCTGGCCTGCTCGTGCACAGTTGGCATTGCTTACCCTGAGTCTCTCTAGGCCTTGGGCAGGACAGGAGCTGTGTCTTTTCTGCTGAGTGAGCAAGTCCAGCTCTAGGGAGGAGTGCTGGAGAGAGGGTAACTGCCCTCTCTTCCCGTCTGCCAAGTCCACAGTGGTGGTGCGAAGGCTTGAATGCCCTGCCACCTGTGAAGGTCTCGGAATGAAAGAGCTGGTCAACAGTGGGCAGTGCAGGTCTTGCTGCCTGCAGCAGAGGTAACTAGAAAGCTCAGTGGCACCTACAGAGCTTTCTGGTAACAGACTTAGTGACTCTAGAAAGGGCAGATGTCACATTGAATGCTCAAGCCATGCATTTTCCCAAGAAGTTACAAGCATCCCCCTGAACACAATACTGTAAGAAAGGGATTGGCAGTAGTGGGACACTGCCAGGGGAGGAGGGGGTCACATAACATCAGTTAGAGTACCCACACTTTACCTGTATGATGACCACTTATGTGTACCTAACCCTGAATTGTATCCCACATCTTTAAAATAAGAAAATTTTTAAAATGCAACAAAAAAAGAAGTTATAAGCATCCCACTGTACACAGACCAGTGTGCCCCTATGAACAAAACCAAAGTGACCTTATTTTCTTCTTTTTCTTTTTTTAGCTCTTAGAATTTGACAAAGAGTTGTCTGTCTTTAAGGACAGACTGTATGAACTGGACATCTCGTTCCCTCCCAGGTAAGAAAGGCTCCTCTTGCCAGACAAACCAGGTGCTGTTTCCGCCTTCTTCCTGGTGTATCTTCTGTGTGTCTGTGTGCGCTGTGAGTGATTGTTTTGCCCTATGTGTACTTGTGTGCATTGTGAATCTGTGTGTACACATGTGCATCTGTGTGTCCATGTGTGCATCTATGTCTGTGTGTGCCTGTGTGTATGGTGCATCTCTGTGTTTATGTGCCTATCTATGCTTGTGTGGGTGATGTGTCTGCTTGCATGCACATACGTGTGTGTCTGCATGCTCTCTGCTCACACAGTGTCTAGATGCACCAGATGTATTTCCCCACCATTGCCTGGGATACACAGATGTGCCTTATCCCTTTGGTTCTACTGTATCTTAAAAGTCCCTGATGGCTGCCGTGTGGGGTTTGGAGAACTGTTCCAAACAGTGGAGACGGTGTGAACAAGAGTATAGGCTGGATAAATGCAGAGTAGTGATCAGAGATGGTGGTTGCATGGCTTGGTACCTTCCCACGTGACACCAGGCATGCCCACAAATATGTGTATGTGTCCAAAATGTGTGTCCACAAGTGTAATATTATGCACGTGTGTGCAGGTGTGTGTGTATGTACATGGGTGTGTGTAGAGGATGTGTCTAGAGGTCGTGTGCATAGGTGTATTTACTCGCGTGCATGTGTGTCTGTGTGTGCATGGCATGAGTTTGAATGTGTATGGAGGATGTAGGTGAGTGGATTATAGACTACTTGTGCACATGTGTATGCAGTGTGTGAGTTTTCATGTGTGTATGTAATGTGTCCACATGCACATGGGTGTGCAAGGGTTTGAGTATGTTTGTGCATGGGTTTGAGTATGCAGACATGGGTGTATATGTATTGTACTAGAGTTAGTGCACACATGTAGGTGCATATGCACATGTATATGCGTGTGTGTACTCATGGGTCTATGTGTAGGTGTGTACAGGTGTACACATGCATAGGAGTGTGCATTATGGTTTGAGCATCACATGGATATGTACATGAGTATTTAGGTGTGAGTCACACAGGTATGAGTATACATAGGTGCGTCTTCATGTACTTGGGTGTGCACATATGTGCATGAGTGGGAACATGTGTGAGTTGTGTGTGGGTGTGTGTGGACAAATGTGCACATGTGAGTGGATATGTATGTACATAGCAGTACACACGAACACCCCCACCTATGCACCTTACATGGGTGGGGGTGTTCGTGTGTACTGCTATGCACCCAGTTGCCGGCATAGAGCTGTCTCTCGCTCACTGTTGGAGGCGGACCTGGAATTTGCCCCTCACTGGGGACCTGAGGTGGGAGCTCGAGCAGACACTGCCTGAGACTGCTTGGCGACAGTCTTTCGTGAGGCCAGAAACAGTGCTGTGGGCTGAACCTTGAAAGTGACAGAGTGCTTTGGTGTCCAGGGGAAGTTTTCAAATGAGTCAGGAGGAGCCTTCTGGAAGGTGGTGCTGGCTGAGGCATCCTGCCACGTTTTGTGCTACTGCCTGGTCTCCTCACCGGGCACACTGGTGTCATCCTGGGAAAAGGCAGGCGGCAGCTCCATCACTGCAGATGGCAGGCCAGTGCAGGAAGTCCCAGATGACCTCAGGACCTGCACCTGTCTTCCTGCAAGGTCCTGCCCCCATGCTTGGGCCTGAAGTCTGGCTGCTGGACTTGCAGGTTCCCAGAGGAAACCCAGAGATGCATCAAGCCTCAGTGGCTGAGTGGCTGTTGTTTCTAGCACCAGGATGCCTAGGGGATAGTGTGAGTCCATGACACCTGCAAGCTGCTTGCTGCGCTGACCTCCAGGCCTGCTCTCTGGCTTCGGGGTTCCAGCAGAGTTTGGCTCGCCTCCAGTGCTCCCGTATGCTGCACAACAGCTCTGGGTTGAAGGACACTGCAGACAATGGGGTTTCCCCATCCATGGCCCCTTTGAAAGAGGTTCCTGAGGTCACAGAGCCCTGCCTCAGCTCTGTCCCTGCAGGTGCTACCAGAAGCTATGGGCAAGGCCTCCTGGCCCAGCTGAGTAGTGGGTGGTCCCAGTCCCACTCAGAGAAAAGCTGTTCCTGGATGGCTGTGCCACACATGTTAGGGTGAGACATCTACAAGACACAGGTCTATGCTGAACAGGGTGGGGGGTGCCCTTGGGGCCACCCTGCTGGAGCACTGCCCCAACCCACTGGCTCCTCAGTGCACAGGGAGATTCCCAGAGTGAACCCTCCATGCTAGCTGCTTCCCACAGGCCTGAGACTTTGTTTCATCCTCCACGTTTTCATTTGTGAAAACCACGTGTCAGAGGTTGTGGGGTTTCCATCCCAACTCCTCCTGCTCCCTGTGGCTTTCAGCATCTGTCAGGATGTATCTGTGCTCCCCACACTGGGGCCCTCCCAGTACTTTCTGGAAGGCCACGGGGGCTCTGAGCCTAGGGGGAGTGTCCTCACTGAGGCCTGTTTGCCTCAGCTTCAGGAAGCTGCGTTTGCATGTGCTCATGCTGTGGGCCCGCTGGGCACAGGGGTGCAGGGCTCACTGCCCTTCTGGCTGTGGCTCCGGGTCTTCAGGACCATTCCATGTTTTTTGCTCTCATCATTCGAGTGAACATATTGCAAACTGGTCGAGCCACTGTGCGTCTTCGGTCACTGTCGCCTGTTGCCCATTCTTGTCTCGTGGTGGAGGTGAGCTTACTTTCTGAGTGGTTCAAGGCTCCCTGGCAGCATCTCTGGGCAGGACCTTCCCTGGGCAGCAAGCATTCCACAGGCAGACCCTGCACCTGGTGGCCCTGGGAGGAGACAGCATTCCCAGCACGTAACTCTGGAAATGTCCTTCTGGACAGTGTTCCCCATGTTTGGGAACTGGTGCACACACTCCAGCCCCAGAAGACGTTTCATTGGCCCACAATGAGAGTGGCTACGTTATTGTGTGCAAGCGTGTTTGTTACTGATATCCGTGGACTAACAATACTTCACTCATGATAGGTTATAACTCAGTGCTGTCTGTCATTTTGCTAGAAAAGGAGCTAATATTCCAGACATTTGTAGAACCTTCAATTTTTGTTCTTAACTAAGGGCATGGCATTGGATAATGCCATCATCAAGAACAACCACAAAAGCGACCCATTTCGGGTGACAGTCAGGAGGCAGAGTGGGAGCAGGCGGGAAGGTGGCTAGATGGACCCCAGGCTGCCACTGCCTCCCAACAAAGAACTTTCTGGGCCCCACCTCTGGAATCCAAGATGGTGCCTGCAACCCCATCAAGCAGGGACCGTACCCAGGATGCAGGCCTAGTGAAGGTCTTTAATGCCATATGGTGCTTCCATGTGCTTGTAATGTTAGAGTTCTAAGTATATGTTTAGAATGATGGGGGGACAAAGGATATGATAGCACTAGTCCCATCCACTCCAGTTTCTCTGTGGAAAACAGACTTTTCACTGAGACAGAGCATGAGGTCACATCAGCTGTTTGAAGTGAGCAGAGTTGAGAATCAGCTTTCCCCATCTCACCCTGTTGTTCTGTTGAGATCCCAGGTGTCCAAGGCCCTCACAGTGGGGACAGTGGTCTGTACATCACCCCAGCATCCCCTCCAGCTACAACCTGTAGCCCAGGCGTGGGCAGTTTCCTAGGATAGCCTACGCACAAGTGACAGCAACTTGGATACCCAAATTGGTAACAAAAAGCCTCTGGCTTGCTGTGCATCCTAGCTAGGTGTGAATTTCTAATTTTTAGTTTAATTTTGACAATGTAATTAACTTTAAAGATATCAAAGTATAAAGACACGATTGTATATCTGCCTTTTTCACTAATGTGACAATGCAGCATTGTCCTAGGACATCAGATGTTCTCACTAAACCATGCATGGCACGGGGCAGTGAGGATGGTGCATTCTGGAGCCATGGTCCCTTATTCTGCCCTTGAAGCTGTGGAGTCTGGGCAGGCTGCTCACCATTCACGGTCTGGGCAAGCCCTGTGGGCTGGCACAGGCCCAGACCTGCCCAGTGGTACCCCACCCTCTCCCCAGGACAGCCTTCCCACCGTCAGAGAGCTCAACATTCCCAAGTCGCAGGCCCTCCTGCCATCGGTGGCTGTTACAGCTGCTTCCAGGACATGTGAGCCACCAGTGCTCCTCTGCTGTGTCGTGGCGCTGTATGTGGGTCAGCTGTGGGTGGTTTTTCTCTCTGTGTGAGCGCTTCATGTGTCGAAGATGACAACTGCCTGCCGTGTTTGTTGCATTTAGGCGCACTTTAAATGATAGCAGAGTATTTGTAGGCACCCTTAAGCCTCACAGTGACTGCATCATTCTGTTTACTGAAAAGAAAAACTACGTTCTGCCTTGAAAATGGCACCAGTGAGCACCACCTGGGGCATGTCCTGGAGGGCCACATGTTCAGCCCTTCTGGGGGTTGAACCACTGGACCACTCTACACCTGAATCGTTGGAGACCCTGAGGAGCTCCTGTTTTTGCGGGTTATGTCTATTGATAATTTGCATAAATCCTAAAATATTGGCTTATTTTAAAATAACAAACCCATTATATATTAATATAAGTAACATGTTCATGAAAAAGCATAACTGTTTTCCAATAAGAAATAACTGAGAAGAGTTGCAGTGCCGTTAAAGTGTGGCTCGCACGGCTGCGGGAGTCTCGTCCACGACGTCGTGCTTGAGGCATGGGGAGCAAGGCCAACCCGAGGAGGGCGCGTGCCTGGAGAGGGGTGTTGTCGCTGCCTCTCCCGGGCTCCCGGCCTGCGAGTGTTCTTCTGGCACCACCTTTGTGAAGCGGGGACTCCTTGGAACTTCGTCACAGTGTTGAGTCTGAAACTCTGAAATGTTGGTTCGTGCACTTGGAGGGGACATTTGGCCCAGTGCACGGTCTGGTGGTAGAACAGCTGCTCCTGCAGGTTCCTGGGCCGCCACATCGTGCAGGTGTCTGGACATGGGTGCGTCTCTCTCCTGGTGCAGACAGCACCTTCATCAGGACACCTGGATCCCAGCATAGGCGTCTGCACAGTGCGTGGAGCAAAAGCATTTCCCCAATCCAATCCTGGATTTTTCGTGAAAGGCTAAACGCTGTCATCGGCAACCAGTACTGTTCGTTGTTTCCCCAAAGAGGCAGGCTGATCTCACCCTTTCTTTAGGAAGTGGCTGTCAGCCCTAAGTCTGAGTGCCCCAGTCAGTCTGCCGGTCTTCCTAGCAGGAAGTGGCATTCGTGAAGATGAGCAGCGACTTCAGCTGAAAACCCAAACGTGATGAGCTCACCTGCGAGATGACAGCCGCCCCGTGGGATGGGCAGAACGCATCCTCGGTGCTCCCATTTTGTCCCACCGAATCCTAAAAATATTTTTTCCCAGGCCTGAGGTTCAATAAAAGTAGTCATTTATACTGCTTCATTAAGGACTCTCGTGAGAGAAACTGGTTCTGTGTTTAGTGCTGAGGGCTGAGAGACCCTGGCTAGCACGGCCCAGCCACTTCGAGTATCCTGCCCAGGCCAGGCAGCTTGGGAGCAGCTTTTGCCCCATCTGTGCAGTGCCAGCACTGGGAAGACAGCAAGTAACATGTCAGCATTATTATGAACCGTTTTTACCTTGCAGAGCCACTGAAAGGGCCCTGGGGACCTGCAGGAGTCCATGCGCCTCACTCCAAGAACTGGCCCCAAACTGGAAAAAACTGCAGTGCCCATGAACAGTGGGGCAGACATTCAGTACTGAAGTGGAATGCCACACAGCAGTGAGTGGCAGTGAACTGCCGCTGCTCGCAGATCTGTGAAGAAATCTAAAACCAGGACGTACACAGATGAAGCCAGACATGAAGGAGCAGGTGCCATGTGGCTCCACTCATGTCAGTTGGCTGCAGGCTGGACCCACTGAGGTCCTGGTATCACCGTCCTGCTGCCATCACTGGCAGAGGCTTCCGGGCTGTGAGCCAGGCCGCAGGCGCGAGTGGGTGGTGCACACCCATTCCTTGTGTCACTTTGCCTGGGCATGTCCTACTCTTACATGGCGTTCACTGGCAGTGTAGGGAAGTTTTAAAGTCCTGCCCATCAAATAGAAAGTCAAGTGGGAAGAATCACCCCTTCCCAAAGACAGATGAACTCTCACCTGTGGAAAGGGGTGTTTTTATTGAACAAATTAATAGCTGAAAAGATTGTTTAACTTTTGAGAAAGACAAAAAATATATGCAACACAAGAGTGAACTACCCAGATAAATCCAGCTAGAAGTCATCTCTCTCTAATGGATACATATAGCTTAAAACTAGGGATTCGGAAGCCCTTCTCAAACTTTTTATGGACTGAAATTTAAAGTTCTGTCTATGGACTTGTGTCCATAATATAGTAATGATTATATAGTAAAATCAGTACAAGGAAGGTGGGCTCTCTGGGACTTGTCAAGCCTGGGTGCTCAGGCTTAGGAAAGGAGTGAGGACATCCATCCATCTGGTCACTGAGCTCCGGCTGGATGCGAGACTATGGGACAGGTGCTGAGGACAAGAACAGCTAGGGAGCCGGTCATCCAGAAGAGCCCGGCTGAGGGCCCTGGTCAGCCCCACAGGACGTGGGTGATGGCAGCCCCCAGCCACCGGACCCTTTTGGAGGACCATGGTGCTGCCAAGTTCTCTCACTTTATGATTTTGGTATTACCACAGTTTTAATGGTTGGGTTCTTTTTCTTTGGTTTTGGCTTCTCCCCACCCTGGAATTTCAATAGCAACTGGTGTTTCTTAAACTGGCTATCTGTAGCCAACACTGCTTACTGTGGCAGCAGGATGCACATGACTGCAGAATATAATGACACTCTGATAGAGGGACACACGTATGTCAAAATAGTTTTTCTCTATGATGACTAAGTCATCATGATGCTTGGTCCACAAAACTGCACCGTGATTGGAGTCGGGGAGGAGTCCTGTCCTGGCATGCCTGGAGAAGCAGGGCCAGGGGTTCTCCTCCTCCCTCTCCCTGGTATGAGAGTGTCAACCTGTTGGTCTGTGGTTCAGCGTGGTCGAGAATCATGGTAAAGCCATGGGCCCCACCCAGCTGCGTCGTCTGGGGCTTTTCCTGTGCTTGTTGGTTCGCTGGTGCTGCCAGCCCAACCCTGCAGACTCAAACATGGCCAGGCCCTGCGTGTTCCCCCTGTCCTCAGCTTCCAGAGCCCATGGAAGCCTTGTTCCTGAACCTGACCCTTTCAGATCCTGAAGCTATACCTATGGGCAGGGCCGGTCCGCCTGGCCATGGGCAATCAGCTGCACAGACTGGCAAAGGGGCCGCTGCCCACATCCTGAGGGGAGAACTCATGGGCCAGGGAGGAAGGTGGGTGAGCACAGGTGCATGATTGTTCCTGTTATCGCCGGCGCCGGTGATGATGGCCACTCCCTGTGCTGTTTGGAGCAGAGATAGGCCCGCTTGTTCTGCGGCCCTACCTAGCAGGTGTGCTTTCAGATAAGTCAGTGTATACAGCACTCCCATGTCAATCACTGGTAGGCGGTGTCCAGCCCAGCCTCCTGCTGCTCAGCAAAGCCTCCTCTTGCCCGGCCTCACCTAAGTGCCTCCTGTCTGTGACTGAAGTGAGACCCTGTGGTCCCTGCTGGCCTTTCCCAGACCCCTCTAGAATCAGTCCCTCCTGCGACTCTCTCATGATTTGGGGGGCCACAGGGAGCATCCCTGGGCTGTGGAGTAAGAATACTGCCCCCCAGCTGCTGGGCAGGATACCCCTAGCGCACGGGTTTCTTCCTCCTATTGAGCCACCTGTGGCAACAGGACCTGCCCTGAACCCCAAGGGGCCAGAGGCACATGGGGCCCCCTCCGCTCCCCTCCGGGTGCAGACGGTTAAAGGGGTCCCTGCCTCTTTGGGCGCTCCCTCTCCTCTCTTGCTTGCCTAGTCTGCCTGAGCCCCAGCATCCTGGTGGGTCCTGAGCCTGCAGACAGAAGAGTGGCCCTGGCTTCCTGTCCGCCCCAGCTGCTCAGTGCCCTGAAGGGACACCAGGCAACACAAGCTCACACTCTCCTGGTGTGCATGGGAAGAGAGAACCGTCCATCCACAGACGTACTTGAAAGTCATACTTTGTGTGCCCAGAACTCACAGTGGTTACGTGAACTCTCGCTGCGGGGACCCAGCAAGACTTGTGGTGCCCTTGAGGGGAGACCCCCGACCAAGCTTTGCTGGCAATGGGAGTGTTCTGTTGCAGAAGCAGCAGCACTGGCATAACAGCGTGGATTGGCTTCTGGAAACCCAGGGACTTGCTCCTGCTTCCTTCCACACTGGCTCCTCTGAGCGGTGCTTTTTAAGCTGGCTTTTGTGCGGCTCTCCCTCGGTGACCTGCTAGCTACGTGCCAGACCCTCGGTGATGACACTGTGGCCAGGCGAGGCTGCAGGGCCATTGGGGATGCCTCCTCCCTACCCCAGATGCAGGTGCTAATGCCCCCGAGCCACGAGGGCCTGCCTTCCACATGCCGGAAGCTCGGTGGGTGCTGCTGGAGGCACTGTGGGGTTGGCCCCCTTTACAGCGCGGCTCTGGCTCCTTCCGAGAAGCAGAAGATGGAGACAATCTACTGTGTGTGGCTGGGGAAGCCACGGACTTCTCCACAAGTGAACATGAGCTGCTACCGTATTGCTTCAGAGGATGCCCTGTGCCTGCATAGCTACTCAGAAGGACACCAGAGCACACCTTGCAAGCGGCCTAGCTCTCCCTGGCGTAGCCTAGCAGCCACCTAACCGTGGCCTGGCTAGGTTCTTGGCCCAGCTGGGGGTGTGCCCAGGCAAGCAGTTCAGCACAACTGTACATCCATCCTCCTTTGGAAGCTCGAGGCAGACCCATGTGGGTCCTTATTCTGCCGGTCACAGGGGCTGGCCGCCTTGGAGTGGTATGGCTGTGGGCCCCTGCAGGGAGCTGGCCTGGGCCTCAGTGCTGTCCCTGGAATGTCTGGGTGGACGTGTGCCTAAGTGGGACAGGTCCCAGCTGGGTTAAGTCTCATTCTCCATGATGCATCGTTGGGATCAGACATACTATTGGCTCGCTGCTTCTCCTGAAGAAATATGTGGGCTGTTTGGTATCCTGTGCTTTAGAAATGTGCTGTTGCATCTAGGAGCTACAGAGGTTTTGTTTTGAAGCATACCCGAGTCTTTGGTCAAGTAAGGTAATGATTCCCAGAGACTGGGGTCAAAGTGATGATTTCTGTGAAAGTGTACCATCCCTCTGGAGAGCAGGAAAAAGGACTGGAACCCATAGTCAGGGCAAAAAGCACACCCTCCAAGTCGCCAACCATTCCTAGAGGGTGTAGGCACAGGGACAACGTGGGTCTCCAGGTCTCCCGGCAGGCAAGGAACAGAGGGCAGGGGCCCCGGGCCCCACAATCTGTACCAGGCTGGTGCCCGTGTGAGGTTGATGCAAAAAATTGGTAGCATTCTTCTCTTCAAGCGAAAGCCAACAGGAAAGCCTAGCAGAGAATAAGATCCCATTCACAACAAATTCTGTGTGGTGTTTTGGGATTCATCTTAAAAAGCTTATGAGATGTTTACAGGGAAAATCTTTAGCCTCTGTTTTGAGAGGTGTACACGAAACTCAGCTAATGGTTCTCCCCAAAGTCAATTAATCCTAAGGCGAATTCATTTGTTATCACTTCAGTGCAGTCTCACTCGATGTGTGCAGCTGTGGTGGGCCTGAACTGTCCGCAGACCCCTCCAGGTGTGTGCTGTGTTTGGGAGGCATCGGGCACAATGAAGCCACCCACATTTAGAGCCATTTCAAGCCGCAAGACAGGCTGAGTCACGGGGTGGACAGGCATGGACCCAGCCGAGCTGGGCACCTCAACATTACTAGGTTGTTCCTGGGCCCAGGTGACGTCTGGTGCTGTTTTTTTCCATGTAGGTTTTCACTGTAGTTGAGACCATGCACAAAAAAATACAACCAACAGAAAACAAAAAGTGATAGATTATTCTATGCTATAAAGGAATAGTTTATTTTATCTGAAGATGCTGTGCTAGAACTAAAATTTGGTTTCACGTAAAAATAAGTTCAATGTGGAAACTTAAATTGTGAGCATGGCTTTATGTTCTGGAAACCTCTCCACACTTTCTTTTGCTGGGTAGCGTTGCCACCCTCGGGGTGTTGGGAAAGACCTCGCACAGCCTCCCTTCGGCACGCGAAGGGCGGCGAGGCCGGCTGACCTGGGCCTTCTTGTCTCCCCAGCTACCCGTACAGCGAAGACTCCCGCCAGGGCGAGCAGTACATGAACACCCGGTGCCCGGCCTGGTGCGACCGCATCCTCATGTCCCCGTCCGCCAAGGAGCTGGTGCTGAGGGTGAGTCTGGAGCCCAAGGCACGTGGAGGGACACAGAACCCAGGTCCACTCCAGCCAGGCCTCGGTGGCGCGGGGACGGGGGCGTGGGCCACGCAGTCCCAGCCTCGTCCTGCAGCGAGCTGAGCCCCAGCCTGGCCGCCTCCACGCCAGTGCCCGGGCCGGAGGCAATGGCGGCAGCACCGAGGCTGTGGGCCCACAAGCAGCCGTGCTGTCACGAGCTTGAGCTGTGCATGCGGGGTCAGCAGGAAGTGTTTCCAAAAGCACAGTTCACGGTATACTGGAAAATAAATGTGCTCTTGTCCACACGAAGTTCACAGGCCATAAAGCATGATAGGAATGTCTGTAGTGGTTTTCTTAAGTTGTAAATCAGAGCCAAATTCCTATTTGGGCTTGAAAGGTTAAAAATGAATGGGTAACGTTTTCAGGAGGTGACTCACTGCACTGGGTGTTGGGAAATTGTCATTTTTTGTGATTTTTGGTTTCCCATTTGAACAGAAAAGTAGTGTTTTCAGCAGCGTCCGTATCAGAATTGGTTTTGTCAGCCCCCTCAGTGATAAAATAATACTAACGAAATGCGGTAGCATCTTGAAACTCAGTGTTCAGAGCATGGGTCTCTGACCATGATGTGGGTGGGCAGTTAGGGAAAACTCTGTGCCCCAGTCCCCACAGCCCTGGGTCCCGAGTAGGGGCAAGAACCTCCCAGCCCCTAACCTCAACAAAGGCCATGCTAGGCTCTTGTCGGCTGAGGTGCCCCATCTGTGCCCCTGTGCCAGGCAGCCAGACCCAGGCCCTCTTAGCGAGCCCCACGTCGCGGGCACCAGCCCTGCAGACAGCAGAGCACACTGGAGTCAGGGGTCCCAACCAGGAAGTGCAGAGACTGTGCATGCGCCCTTGGAGCAAGCACCACACCCTGCCACCCACATGTCCTGTTCCCTAAGAGGCACCCTCCCCGGCTCAGTGGGTGGCCCTGCCAGCCCTGCCAGCCTCTGCACTGAGAGCCCTGTGGCCTTCTTTGGTGTGGCACTGCCTGCCAGGTGGGGAGCCCGGGCTGGAGGCAGGGGCCCTTGGCCAGAAGCCCCTGTGTCTGCAGCGAACTTGGCTCCTTGGCAGCCCCACCTCTGCCTCCTGGGCAGTGCCCGTGCCTGGCTGTGACACCCTTGCACCTAGGGCCCATCACCAAGGCAAGGCCATGCTTCGAAGGAAGCTGTGTCTGGACACTGGCCGCAAGCCCAAAAACCGGGGAGTGGGCTGGGCCTGCGCCTGGCCTTGGACAGACCCCCGCCCTCTCTGGACACCTGTTAGCCCCATGTGGCGATCAGTCTCGGTCAAGTCACACAGGAGCTCGTGATGGGCTCTGAGCGTGGGTCAGGCATGTGGAGCACGGGGCTGCTGGGGGAACCGGAGCCTTTGGGGACTTGGGTAGAGAGAAAAACAGACATCGTCTACCGGAAAAGTGACTAAGATCACAAAACTGCATTTGCTGGTCAACTCCTGAGAGCAGAAGTCTGGGCCCCATAGGGCCTGCCTGCACCATGCTGCTGTGGCTGGGGCTCAGCCTGCTCAGAGGAGGGTGTGTTTCATCTTGTTTTCCATTTGCTCACATCCTCCTCTGGCTCTTTGGCCCCAGGATTTGCAGCTTTAAGCTCAGAGTGGGAGCCGGAGCCCTGCTGTGTCTTCAGGTGACAGCCCGTCCACTTGGGGGCCACTGGAGGTGCCTGGGGGCCGGATCCGGGACAGGCCCTCCCCCTGGGGCTGCGAGCAGACGGGCGCCGTGCGCGCCTCCGTGGCTCATCCATCATGACACGCGCCGTCGCCCCGTCGTCAGGCTCCGTTCTGCCTCTTGAGCCCCCAGACGCCCACAGTGGCTCCGGGTGCGGGCGCTCGCTGCCTGGGCAGCTCAGTGATGAATGCTCAGCGAGGTGTGCCCGTGTTCCACCTGCACCCATAGTAATTTGTTTATCTGTCCAAAGATTATGCAGTTGAAAATCCACAATTTTATGCTGCCTTTGTAAATTACCACGCCGCGTATGATGAATGTTTCCCCACTTCCGCAGAGGCGCGGCCGCCGTGAGAGATTGGAAGGTGCTCATGCATACGCTGCCTGCCGAGGCTGTGTTTTTATGCTTTCTGGCAGGCAACCACACTGGAAAGTAAATCTGACCTTAAGCTTCCTACTGCATTAAAGATAATTCAGTTTTAACTTTATAGTCTCAGATGCTTCAGCGGCGGATGTGAAATTCCAGCCCATTCGGAGCTGACTGATTACCAGCAACAAACCCTTTACTGTTGTGCCCCAAATAAAGGCATCTGTCAAGAAGTGTGCACACGGCAGTGAATTAGTATGCACAGATTGCGTTGTGTTGCGGTGTGGAGTTCCACGCCTGCTCTCGTTTGAACAGGGAGTTCTGGGTTAATGGAACAGGCTGTCAAAAACAAAGGTAAACAGGGAAAATGGGAAATAGATGAGCTGCTTCCATCAGAGGTGTCACACTTGAAAGGAAAGCGCAGAGTTGCACTCATTGCAGTGAGTGCAGGGTCCATGCCTCCCCCTGGGGACACAGGACAGCCAGGTACCCCCAGCCACCCTGCGCCAGCCCCTCTCTCTGTTTCCTTTTCCTAGTCGGAGAGCGAGGAGAAGGTTGTTACCTACGACCACATCGGGCCCAATGTCTGCATGGGAGACCACAAGGTGACGTCAGCTGCGCTGGGTTGGGGCCAGGCGGCAGGAGGGCATTGGGGGGGCCAGTCTTCTCAGCTCGCGCACTCCTGTCTCCTTCATGTGACTGCAGAGCGGGCCAAGGTGGTTTAGTTTAATTTCAGTAAGATACTGGAAGGTAGGTAGGAAGACGGCAGAAACAACTAGTCATGATAGAGTAAAATACACAATTCTACTGTTTGTAAAAAAACATTTCATCTCCAGCTGATTGTTCCCGAAGGCTTTCTTTCGAGGGTGCACTGGGCATTTCGGTGGCCTTCCTTTGCAAGCATAGTGTGAACAGAGCAGAAGAGTGTCGAATGTGTCACAGGCCGGGGGCTCCAGGGGAGGTGCTGATGGTGTAGCGTATTTATACAGGGACTGTGTGTAACACTGGAGCAGTCCAGCAGTGCTCACAGAGGTGACGCCAGGTGACAGGTCACGTCTCTCTTTAGCCAGATTGTGAGTTCACTTCCTCACCTTCAAGACTGCTGAGTGCATCCAGATGAGATGCAGAGCTGAGGGTGGGAGCTCTTTCCATTCCCGCTGTATTTGGGGCTTATTTAGTTCTTTAGATAGTTTTTAAATCTGGAAGCGACACCTTCCTTGCCAAACATGAGGGCTGTCTTGGGCCTCCGGCGGCCGGTCTTGGGCTCCAGCTCCCCGTTGACATTGACGGGGTCCCCGTGACGAGGGCTGCGTGGCCTTTGTGGCCACCAGCTCCTCTGGGCTCAGCTCCAGGCTGTCCTCCTGAGACGCTGAGGGTGGGGCTGCTGAGGGTGGGGCTGTGGGTGGCGGTGTGTGCTGGGCCTTCGCCTGTGTGTGCTGTGCTGACGCCTCCTCTCTTCCCGCCGCAGCCCGTGTTCCTGGCCTTCCGAATCACGCCCGGGGCAGGTAAACCTCATGCACATGTGCACAAGTGTTGTGTCGTGCAGTGACGTGGTGGTAAATATGGCTCCTTCCCTCTAGTTCACCTTTTTGCAGCTTTTCCTGGTGTGTTTGTTCCTTTAACGAATGACGGATTCCATAGCAGGGAAGAGATGTCAGCGCCTGGAGAGGCCCCTCCAAGAGACCTCCCTGTAGCAGCATACGAATACGCACTCTCAACAGCTGCATCGAGAACCCGCCCGAGCGCCACCCGCTAGACGGCCGGCCCACACTTCGCTTCAGCCTCCGGACCATCCGGAAAAGCCTCACATACCTCACTGTCTTGTCTGTTCATGTGGCATTAAGTAGAAACCTTGGGTTTCTAAACAATCACAGTCCTGTTGCCAGAACCCTAATCATTAGACAGCAGAGAGAGCCTGTCCCGTAGACTTCACAGCTTTCAGTTTCTTATGATCGTCAGCGGAGGGGCTTCCAGCGTTTAGACCCCAGTGTCCGGCGTCCCCCTCCAGGTGGACCGCGCCCGGGCCGGACAGGCGGAGGCGGGCGCTCCCTTGGCTGGCCAGGCAGCGTGGCCCTGAGCACTCGGGGACCGTCTGCCTCTTCCAGCGCCCCCGCTGCCCCGGGGGTGTCCACTCTGCGCCATGTCACATGGTTTTTGAATCACACTGCAGCTGCTTTCCATTTTGATATATATAAATATATATAAATATATACTTTTTAAAAATAATTTATAAATCTTACCAAAACATATGCTAAATAATACTTTCCAGTATGAATGCACAAGAGTGTCAAATCAGCCGGTAGAATTGGAGTCTAGGAGTTTAGCTACGTGTCTGTCAACACCACATCAAACAAGTATGACCTAGATTGCCATCATGGGTGAAAGTCAACCCTGCAGCACGTCTACACTAGCAGTTTGTTACTCCTATGCCTTGTTTCTTGTAATATTAAGAACTGAATGTGAAGTTTATAGCTAGCCTGGGTGTACCTTTTAAGAATTTTGTAAACTGTTTTGTCTGTTTTTTGTTACCGTTTTATGGTGCCAAGTATTCTACATTAAAACAATAATATCATGGGAGAAATAGCCTAGTCTGCTTCCAGTAGAAATTGCTTTTAACATGGGCTGTATATAAAAATATTAAAGAGAAAACTGTACATTTCCTCGGTTGCTGTGCTGCAAACAACCTATGTAATAATAACCTTGTTGCAAATATTTTTCTTTTAGCACTAAGTACAGCATTAAAAGGTGATTAGAGAGTCTGTTGATGAAACACAAATGTATGTTTTATTGATTTTACTTTAGAACACTACAGAGTTCCTGGACTGGGTGAAGGCATCAGATCGATGTTCGTTTTTTATATAAATCACTACCATTGCAAGTGATTTGAGTCCGCTTGCCAAGCCTGTTCCTGACGGCCAGGTCGGGTCTGAGATGCGCGTGGTCCCCACCGTCAGCGCCGCGCAGCGGTTCCAGAGCAGCGTCTGCACCGCGGGGCTTTGGCCGCTGGTCCTTCCGAGGCCGTCAGAAGCGGCGACTCCGGTTTCTAAGCAATAAAAGTGACCATGGTGAAGACAGCTCTGTGCTGGTGTTTTCCTTCCTTTCCACTTCCCATTGAAATGCTAAGTGACGGAGTGTCTTCCTTTGTGCCCTGTTGTTTGAGATCAAGCTCATTAGAAATCTTGGGGTTTCACTGGATCACATACGGTTACAAAGCGCTAAGCCATTACTTGGGAGTAGAAAAATAACCTTTTGGACTTTTTACCATAATAAAAGACTTATCTCTTCACATTTTAAAATGGAATTATATAGATGCTTTGCTTCCCCAAAGCTTGAAAACTGGACGTTTCTCCAGTTCTTAGCTCGAGCTGAGAGGATGGCTCACACTCGCAGAAATAGCATGCCCCTTACACGTTGCCCCCTTTCAGAGAAAACTGGCCGGTGGTTCAAAGGAAGAGGGGCTCTTTAAATAACCTTACAGCCAAGTGGCCAAAAGCAACAACACGAACTTAACTTCAGCCTTTTACATTTCTCTTTAACGTCTTCAAAAATGCCTTCCGGGAGAAATCTTACCGTGGCAGTCGTACAATTATTTGCATTTAGTTTTTGGAATTCCACTCAGCAGGGCGGCCCGCGAAGACGCGGCAGCCGGCACCCGCCACGGAAGGCCGGACGGCGGAGGGTCTTCGCGAGCCGGCGCCGCGTCCCCCGCGCGACCCCTGAAGGGCCGGGCCGCCGCCGGCGCGGCCCGCGCGGCCGGCCGGGTGTGCGAGCGGCGCCCCGGGCTGCCGCGCAGGCCGGTCCTGGGCGGCCGCGGGGGGACGGGACACCTTCTGCCGACGAGAAGCCCACGGGGACGCGGCCGCAGGGCCACCGCGCGGGAGGATCCGGGCCCGAGTCCGCCGACGCGGCTCCGCCCGGCGTTCGGGGGGCTGGCTCCCACGGCAAGGGCTTCTGGGGCGCGGCGGGCGGCGGCGCGGCCGAGCCGCGGGCGTGGGCGGCGCGCGGCGCCCCCGGCCCCGAGGCCGCCGACCTCCCGCCGCGCCGCGCCGCGCCCCGCGGGCGGGCCGAGGGCCGTACCTGCCGCGGGCGCCCGCGCCGTCCCGCGCCGTCCGCTGCGCCCGGCTCGCCCGCGTCGGCTCCTCGCGCGGCCCCGCGGGCCCCGGCTCCTGCGGGCGGGCGCCTCGGGGCCCGGGGCGCGGGCCGGCGGGAGCGGCGCCGGCCCGGGGGAGGCGGCCTCGCCAGCCACGGCTCCGACGGGGCGAGCCGAGTCCGCTGCCGGCGGCCGGGCCGGGACGCCCGCGCCGAGCGCCGCACGGCCGGTCCGCGAAGAGATCCGCGCCCTCCGGCGGGCGGCGCGCCGGGCCCGCCCGGCCCGGCCCCCGGCGGCCTGGCCGCGCGCCGCGTCCTCACAAGGCGTCCCCCGCGCCGCCGCCGCACGGGCTGACCAGCGCCAAGTTCGCGGGCTTGTGCTTCTTGAGCAGCCGCGAGATCTTCTCGTCGTCGGAGTTGGGGTCCAGGGGCCGGTTGTACTCGTCGTCGTCCTCCGCGTCGGAGCCGCCCACCTTCAGCTTCTCGGCGTCCGAGTCCTGCTTCTTCTTGGCGGACGCCATCTCCGCCGCGTGCCGCTTGCGCCACTTGGTCCGGCGGTTCTGGAACCACACCTGCGGGCGGGGCGCGGTCAGCGGCGCCCGGCCCGGCGCCGGCCGCGCCCGCCGGGAGCGCCCGCCGGGCGCCCGCCGGGCCCACCCGCGGACGTCGGGGACGCGGGCGGCGGGCGCCGGCGCGGCGCGCTCACCTTGACCTGGCTCTCCGTCATGCCCAGGGAGTAGGCGAGGCGCGCGCGCTCGGGGCCCGCCAGGTACTTGGTCTGCTCGAAGGTCTTCTCCAGCGCGAAGATCTGCTGGCCCGAGAAGGTCGGCCGCGAGTGCTTCTTCTTGCCGTCCTTGTCCAGCGCCGCGCCGGCGGCTGCAACGGGGGCGGTGAGCCCGCGCCCGCCCGCCCGCCCGCCCGCCCGCCCGCCGGCCCGCCGGCCCGCCGCGCCGCCTACCTGGGCCGGCCAGACGCGGGTCCCTCCAGGGCGAGCCCGGCACCACGCCGGGCCAGAAGATGGGCGCGCGGCCGGGCAGCTCGGCCAGCGGCTTCGGGTAGCCGCGCGCCACGGCGGCCGCGGGCCCGAAGTAGACGCCGGCCGACGAGGCCAGCCCGTTGAGGCGCGGCAGGCCGCCCAGGAGCCCGCCGCCCGCCGCGCCCACGGGCCGGCCCAGGATGTCGCTGATGCCGTGCGGCGTGCCCAGCGGCAGCTGCGCGCCCAGGCCGCCCAGCGCGGGCGCCTTGAAGCCGGCCGGGCCCTGCAGCGCGTAGGGGAACAGCGACGTCTTCATCTCGGCCATGTTGTGCAGCGCGGCCAGCGGCGCGCTGCCCAGCACGAACGCGCCCGGGCGGCTAGCGTCCATGGGCGCCGCCGCCGTCGGCCCGGGCGCCCATCCGGGCCCCGCCGCCGCCGCCCGCGCCCGCCGGCCCGGGGAGTCCGCGCGCGGCCCGGCGGGCGTCGGCTGCGGCGGCGCTCGGAGCGGGCGGCGGCGGCCTCGGCGCGGCGCGCGCGGCGGGACGACGGGGCGGGCGGCGGCGGCGGCTCCGGCCGGTCGGAGCGGCGCCGCGCGGCCCGGCGCGCTGATAACCGGAGGGCCCGGGCGCGGCGCGCGCGCTGATTGGCCGCCGGCGCCGGCGGCGCGGCCATTGGCCAGCGCCCCGCCCGGCCGCGCGCCCCCGCCGGCCCGCACTCCATGAAGGGCCCATTAGCGCGGCGGGTGCCTCCCGGGCCGTAAATCTGCCCCCTGATTTATCTCCCCGGGGACGAAATAAATCCCCCGGATGGGAGTTCAGCTGGGCGAGGTTTTAATGGGAAATCGGGAAAAAATACGAGAACGTATTTTACGGCCCGAAAGGATGCAGGTTTGGGGCTCCGCTCCGCGCCCGGCGCACGCCGCTCGGGGAAGGGCCCGGCGCGCGCGCGCCGGCAGGGCTGGCGCTGTCGGGGGCCGCGCCCCGCGCCCCGCGCCCCTCCGGCCGCCCGGGTCGGGCTGGCGCGGGCGGCCGCGAACTTCCGCGGAGAACGCGCGCCCGGGGGCCTGAGCCGCCGCGGAGCAGAGGCAGCGGGCTCGGAGTCCGAGGGCCTCCCGCGAATCGGCTGCGGGTTTCTCCGTCGGCCGCCAGCGTGGAGGCGGAGCGGGGCCGGCGAGAGTGCGGCGGCGGCGCTGCCCGTCCGGGGCCACAGGCGCTGCCTCCGGCCCGCGCGCTCCTGCGGCCCCCGCCCCCCGCCGCCGGGCCGGGACGCGCAGGCCGCCGGGGCCTCCGCGCTCGGGGTTTCGGGGCGGGGCGGAGGCCGGGGCCACCCGGGCCCGCGGGTTTCCTCTGGCGCACTCCAGCCCGAGCCGGGAGAACGGGGGCCGGCGCAGCCTCCGGGCCTGAAGTCCGAGGCGCTCGGGGCTCGCGCGGCCTTGAGACCGCCTGGGGGCCCCTGTGGCCCCGGGGTCCTCCGGAAACAAAGCGCCCCTCGTCCCGCAGAGCTGCGGCGAGGGTTCACGGATGATCGCGGTGGAGTCCGAGCCCGGGCAGGGCGGAGCAAACGCTGGGCGGTGTCGCCCTCGTCGCCCTGGGCGGTGTCGCGTCGGGCGACGGCTATTGCTGTTGGTCGCCGTCCGTGGGCGCCACGACCCGAACGTGCGCAAAGGGACGGCCGCTCGCGGCGCGGCCTGGTTGGTGCCTTAGCAACGACTTTCCCGTTTCGCCTGGGCCACCGGGGATCTGGCGCCACGGAAGAGGGCGACCCTCTCGGCTGGCTGCGGGGGCTCGGCGTCCCCTCGCGTCGCCCGCCCCCGGGGGCCGTTTTCGTTTCGCGCAGTTCGCCGCGGGGCCCTGCGTCCGGCTGCAGTCACGAAAGCCGCTTGCGTCCGGACTGGAGGGGGGGCCTGTGGCCGCCCCCCGGCCTGCGCGCGCGGGGCTGCCCCGGTGGCGTGGCGCGCCGGGCTCCCGCGGAAGCGCGGGGGTCCCGCGCGCGCCGGCGTCTCGCTCCCGCGGCCGGCCTGCGGCGTCTGCGCTTGCGGGGCTCGCCCAGACGCGGCTGCCTCGCCGGCGACCGGCCCAGAGCACTCGGGCGTCGCCCCGGGGGTCTCCGCGCTGGCGGCGCGCCCGGGCCGCCCGGCCCTGAGGCCGACCCTGGCCGCGCTCGCGCCGCCCTTCGCGGCCTCACCCGAAGTCTGGCCGCAGGGAGGGCGCCCCGTTGGGGCTTGGGCCGGGGGCGGCCGAGGCCGGGGACCTGGGGGGACGGCGGACTCCGAGTCACGGGCTTGGGGGCGGGCCGGGGGGAAGGACAGGCCGGCCTCCGGACCCCCGCTTCGCGCGACAGGGCTGGCCCCGGGCGGCGGCGGTGCGGGCGACAGGGCCGGGCGGGGCGGGGGTCGCCCGAGAGGGCCCGGGCGAGGCGCGCCCGGGCGGGCCGGCACTTCCGAGCCGCGCCTCGGGTCCTCTCGCCCTGGCGGGCCCGGCAGCCACGTTTCACGGCTGCGGGGACGAGCCCTGGCCGCGCCGCGGGGGCCCCGTGGGGCCACGGCCGGGCGCGTGGAGTGGCGAGTGGCGCTGAGGCCCCGCTTGCGGCGCAGCGCGCCACGCCCGGGGCCGGCGGCAGTCGCGGGCCGGGGGCGCGGGGGTGAGTCGGGGGCCGGGGCTGCGGGGCCGGCGCGTCCTCGCCCTCGCTCTCCTAGCCGCGGGCGTCTCGGGGCGCTCCTCGGGTCCCCCAGCCTGCGCCTGGGTGCTCCCCAGCCCCCGCCCCGGACGCCAGGGAACGGGGTCCCCGCCCCAGGACTGCGGCCAAGCACAGCGACGGCTCGACTTCCCCTCCTTCCCTGGCCCCGGGCGCCCCTGCAGCCTCTACCTCGAGCGCCCCTCCCCCTGAGCCCGGCGCCGCCTCTGGGTAGGAAGGAAGGAGACGCCCTCCTCCAGGCAGGCCCCGGAGCCTCCCGCCCAGCTGGGAGCGCCCGGGCTCCCGCCGCCTGCGCGGGTTTCCTGCAGTGGGAGGTTCGCGATGCCACCTCCTGGTCGGCGCCGGGCACGCTGGGCGCACACTTAACTCGTCGCCGTGGGGCAGGGCGCATTCGACATGGACTTCCTTCATTCAGCGGTCACCTGTTGGGCACTGGCTACGCGGGCCAGGCTGGCCTGGGGCGCGACGCCAGCGCCGCGAGGTCCCGCCTCCCGTGTCCCCTGCCGGCCTGCGGCGGGTGCGGCGGGTCCAGCGGAACCTCGGTGGGTGTCTGCGGGCAGGGGACAGGCTGGCTGTGGGGGAGGGGCTGGCGTCTCGGAACGGTGGTCCCAGCAGGAGATCCGGTCTGAGCCAGCAGGTGTCCAGGCCCTAGGTGTGCGCCGGGGTAACCGGCAGGTCCCGGGACTCGCGCACGGAAAGAGCTTGGATTCTGTCTTCAGCGCCGAGGAGGCCGCAGAATCCACCAAGCCCGCGTCAACGAGTTGTCCCTGTGCAGCTCCGGGCCACGCCCACTCTGGGTGGGCTCTGTGGGGCAGTCCTCTGCAAAAGGCCCTGGCTTTGTCCTTTTTGCAGGTGTGAGCAAGTTCCCGACAACTCGCCGAGGCGACCAGGCAACGGGGCCTGGCGTTCCAGGCACCAGCCGGCGCTTCCCGGCGGCCGTGGGACCGGAGGACAGAGAAGGATCCCTGAGGTGACCCTGGGGAAATGGCGTTGCCACCATGGAAGCTGAGGGGTGGGGTCACCGGGACCCGAAGCGAGAGGAGACCCGGGAACTGGCGCCCAGAGCCGGGCGAGGGTGGCGCTTTCTGCTGCAGGAACCTCTGAGGATGGTTCTGGAACTGCTGAAGAAAGCTGGGCGCCTGACTCAGGTCCCCCTCCAAACACATTCCCGGAGGCCACCTCCTGCAGGACAGACGCCAGCCCCCTCTCTCCGGAGCCCTCTAGAGGCAGACCCCCACAGGGCCCGGGCAAAGGGCGGGAGTGTGGGAGTCGGAGCCCTGCCCTGTGGTGATGGCCCGGTGAAGAGGTGACAGGAGGAGTGGCCTCCCCCCACGCTGGAGGAGGGCTTGGACACTGGGACTCCAGCTGTCCCCTGGTGCTTTGGCTTTTGGTCTTGGCAGGCACGGCGAAATACCCCTGCCAAGCCAAGGGAGGCTGCAGGGAGGGACTTTCAGAAGCCCCTGCCTACCCATGGGTTGGCGCAACGGCAGAGGCCAGCCCGTGGTGCTGGGAGCTAACCCTGTCCTGCCAGGAAGCAGATGGAGAAGCAGAGCAAGCTTAGGGTCCACAGTGCCATCGAAAGACAAGACCCAGCCCCCGCCGCAGGGGGCACTGGGGCGCCTGGCGGTGCTGGGTGGGGACAGGCCAGGGTCCGACCGGGGACTGAGGCCATCGTCAGAGCAGAGGGACACCCGCAGAGCTGGTAGAAGAGCAGCTGGCCTGAGGTCCCTCAGGACGGGAGAGTCCGCACAGGGATGTGTGGCCACCCTCAGCAGGTGGTCCCCCTGGGCTCTTCCACACCCAGACACTACCTGGGGCAGAGGAGGGGCCCATCCTCATCGGAAAGACACTCCTCACACGGGCAGGCTGGAGCACCTCCGTACAGGAGTCTTTTTCTGCTGCAACGCAGGCCAGGTTTGACTAACAGCCCGGGTGACTTGGAGGGTGCGGACAGCCTCAAGAGGAGTTTGAGGGACCTCAGTCTCAGCCTTGCCGTGGGACGTGTCTGTGCACACACGTCTCAGGGACTATGTGGGGTGTGCCCTGTCATCACTGTGTGGGCTGTGTCTTTCATCCTTGGCCATCGTGGTAAGAAGACACGTGCCCACAGGCCTCCTGGGCTAGGCTGCCCGGCTCTGGGGCCTCTTCTAGCGTTGCAGTTGTGTTGGGCTCTCCTATTCTCAGAGAGAGGCCTGTGGCCTCCTGGCTTTTGCAGCCACATCCAGACAAGCTGGGCCAGGCGAGGGCTCTAGCACCCTGTGAGGCACCCAGCATGTGGGCCCCGTGCCCCTGGCTGAGGAGGACCAGGTGGGGCACGCTGTCTCCCGAGCATATCCTGAACCCATGTGGCCTGAGAACATGGGAGCTGGGGCAAAGCTACCTAGATCATCAGAAGGGCTTCCCCAGGGGCAGATGGGCCTGCTGCCGTGGCTGGAGCCCTGAAGGTGTAGCCGAGGCTTCTGGGAATAGCTGTGCATCCCCTCAGACGCACTTTTCTCTGGGGTCCAAGATTCTCGTCTCCTTCAGGAAAGGACGAGGAGATGTGGCCGTAAATCACCCTCAGAGCGAATTCCCCTGGGCGTGGCAGCCCCAGATGGGCAGCCGTGTGTAATGAGCTCTCTCCCGGGGCCTCTCCTGGTGTCTGACCACAAGCCACAAGTACTAATTGAGTGTGAGCAGGTAAGAGATTGGTGTCAGGGCTCCTGCTCCGGCTGCCGTTGCTGTGATCTGACAATGAGACTGGATCGGCACTGACCAAGTGGGAGCAACCAGAGAGGCTCGGCTCTTGGTGACACTCCAGGCCAGACCGTGGTGCTCTGCGTGGGAGCTTCCCAGTGGGCGATGACCCCTGGGTGGGTCAGAGGTTGCACGGTCCCAGGGCGCAGCACCTCCGGCAGATGGGCCGTCTCCACAGGCCCCAGGGTGTCTCCCTGACCACGTCGACGCAGGAGCCCCTGCCCGGTACCAGCAGCCTCCATGAGTCCGTGGACCGAGTCCGTGTGGGAGTGGGCTGCCTGCGGGACGGCCTCCATCCTGGGCTCCGTCCCTGCCCGGTACCAGCAGCCTCCATGAGTCCGTGGACCGAGTCCGTGTGGGAGTGGGCTGCCTGCGGGACGGCCTCCATCCTGGGCTCCGTCCCTGCCCGATAGGTGTGTGGTAAGAGCGCTGGCCCGTGTCACTCCCTTGTGCGTTCGCCCCAGGGCTTGTTCAGTGCCCATCGTGGGTGGAGAGAGGCGGGGAGCAGGCCTGCTGGGCTTCCTCCTCGAGGCGGACGAGGCTGAAACGAGCTCCCGGCATGTGGCCACTGTGGACCTCAGAACTGCTCACGTCGGGATGGCTGCTCTGTTGCCAAGGGGCTTCCCAGGTCACTGCATCCGTTTCCGCGGGCAGCGTGTGGTCAGCTCCAGAAGACCCGGAGGCAGGGAGGGGGCAGCCGCCAAGCGCTGGGAGCAGCGGGAGGGCCGGTCTCGGGGACTGGAGGGCAACAGAGGGGCTGGAGCCTCCTCCCAGACGGCAGAAGCCCACCCGCGCACCTCACTGCGTGGGGCACAGGCAGGGGGAGTCTAGGATGAGGCTCCCACAAGGAGATGGTTTCAGACGAGTGGGAAGGGGACCCCACTGTTCCTGGGTGGCCAGGCTGGCAGGGATCTCTGTCTCGGGAAAGCCTTTAAGTCTGGGGTCACAAATAAGGGAGAAAATTTGTCCTACATGGAGTCCCCTGTCCCAGGGGGTCCTCTGGGTGCCCGGCAGTGCCTCTGACTTTTGGGGACACCTCTTCACTCCTTGCAGTGCACAGGGGCTTCTGTCCCTCCGGGCCAGCTGTCCACTCCTTGGCCATCGTCTGCTCGCAGTGGGGTCGGCAGACACACCACCCCCATGAGAGAGACGCCTCAGCCACTGCTCCCAGCCCTGAGGAAACTTGACACCCAGCCGAGGTGCGGCTCCTCTTGGTGACTCTGCTTGCCTGGCTGGCAGTCGGAGGCAGGTCTGGGGCCCGAGGCCTGGGGGCTTCAGGAGTCTTGGGGGCAGGACTAAGGCCAGCCACCAGCCCAGGGGTCCTGGTCTGGGTACGTGAACCCCAGCGGCCAGGCCAGCCTCCACCCCCCTGCTGCGGGCTGGGCCTAGGCACCACCCCCCACGGTTGCGGGCACCTAATCACACCCCGAGGCTGCCCACGTGGCTACTCGCGAGAGGGTGCCGCCTTCCCCATGGCGGTTCTTGAAAAGGCTCAGGCCCCCAAAGTGAGACAGAGGGGCTGCCATGGAGGCCGGTGCGTGGGGCGGGCAGGGCAGGCAGTGGAGGCAGGGAAGGGCCCCGCCAGTAGTGGCTTCGGGTCCTCTCTGGTCGTTTCTAGCAAAGTAGGATGTGAGTAAGTCCCCCCTTCCTAGTGAGATTGCTTCTCCCCGGCCAAGCCACATGTCAGGCTTTGCTCCTCCGGGGAGGACTGACCCGGCCGTCCTAGCAGAAAGAGCTCCCGGCGCCCTGAGTTCGAGTTCCCCAAGAGGCGTGGACAGGGCTGCAGGCACCATAGAGGGGACGTCTGGGCACCCAGGGGACGTCTGAGAACTCAGGGGCTTGGGCCTTGGGCTCCATGGCCTGGAAGACAAAGGCTGACCTCCACAGAACCCAGCATGTTCCCACCTCATGGAGGCCTGGCTGTCCCTGGCCGGAGCAGCCTTTGTTCACATGTGTGCAAAGCGACAGTTGTCCAGGATCTAGATGGAAGCAGTTTTGCTTTCAAATGAAAATTTATTCTGTTTGTGAAGACGACAGGTAGCACCTGTAAGCAATGAGCAAAACGAAGAAAGCAATTATCTCCCCGGATCTCCGCATCTTGAACTGTCCTCTGGGGATACGGGGGTTAATAACGTCCTTGCAGACCGCTCGGCATTCATTCACTTATTCCTCATTCATTCGGTTGTACACTGACTGTTTCCTGAGCCCCTGCTGTGCCAGGCACTGCCCTGGGTGCTGGGGACAGTGGCCTCCAGAACGGAGCAAACAGACCCAGAGATTGTGGAGGTCCTTGTTGTGTACGACTCCCCTCCTCCCCACGTATGCGAGCTCCCACTCCACCTGAGCCCCTCCCGGCCGAGACTGGAAGACCCCTCTCTAGAGGGACTTCCCTCCTGCATGTGGGAGATGCCCCTCCATCTGGCGCCCTTCTCCCTGCACTTGGGAGATCCCATGCTTGACGCCCCCACACAGCCAACACCCTCACTACCCACCGGTCTGCTGCGTCTTGCTGCCACGCTGTGGACATCTTCATGTCACCAACGTGCAGCTGCCCATCACTGTCCACAGCTGCGGTGTGTTCTGCTTGCCAAGGGTGCCGTGACTTGCATACTGGGCCTCAGATGCTCCCAGCTTCTCACCTTTGGAAGTCATACTGGCTGGCGGGCAGTCGGAGGCCGGTCTGGGGCCTGAGGCCTGGGGCTTCAGGGGAGTCCTGGGGGCAGGGCCTGGACCAGCCACCAGCCCGGTGGTCCTGGTCTGGCCTGGCCGTGGGACGTTTCTGTGCACCCGCGTCCCAGGGACTACGTGGGGAGTGTGCTGTCCACACTGCGTGGGCTGTGTCTTTCATCCTTGGCCATCACGGTGAGAAGACATGTGCCCACGGGCCTCCAGTGGCCGTGGTGAGGTGCCTGGGTGCGAGTGCCGTGGTGACGACAGTGTACATGCACAAAACCTCTGGCTCGCCTGAGGGCCAAGAGACACGTTTTCGGTCCCATCCGACACTTTTCTTTTCCTCCGTGTCGATCCTGCTGCCATGTGTGGCTACGGCAGGTGTCTGTGGCCTGGCCTGATCTCATCCGGTGTGTTTTGCCTCCCTCTTTTCCTGTGGGTTGCCTCATTCTGCCTCTGCCGTCGGTCTGCTTTGCGTTCACCCCTCAGTGCGTGTAGAGTGGGACGCAAGATCCGTCACGATCCCCGGGCTACCCTCAGCCGAGTCCTGGGTGTCTACTCCAGGCCAAGGCCACCCTTGCCGGAGCACAGAGACGGGGGGAGGCGGCTGCTGGGCCACTCCGGGACGGAGGCCATGGGAGCTGCCAGGCAGGACCACAGAAAAGCATTGCTACGGATGTAAATGGTCACGCTTGGTGACCAAAACACAAGTGTTATCACACTGGATAAGACAGAGCCCGGCTGTGCTGCCTGATGGATTCACGAAAGCAAGACCAGGGAGCGAGAAAGCAAAGCAATGGGAAAACAAACACGGACCGGAAAACTGGGTGGCAGCGTCAGTGTCAGCCACATGGCGTGGAAGTCTCAGAGCACAACCAGCCACAGAGCAGAGCGCGAGACGAGCTGGGCTCGGTGACCAGGAAAATTCGGCAACTGCAAACGTCTGTGCAGCCAGCAGCGTGTTCTCAAGGGAAGGAATTCCAAGGACAATTTAACACACTCCTCTTAATTGACGAATCGGTTGTGTGGATAGTTACATACTCATTCCTGATACTGTTTAATTGTTTTCTTGATCCGTCTCATCAAAAGTCGGTCTATTTCGTTCATCTTTTTATTTTTAGAAAGGGGTTTTCTAATTATTTCGACTTTTTGGTTTTCGGGTGCATACGTGGGCTGTTTCCTATATCCATCCCATGCCCTCTTTCTGTTTCTTCTGTTGATACTGAAGATGTAAAAAAAGTTAATATAGCTCTTAACTTCCAGCTTTAAGTTCTTTTTCTAATATAAGCCTTTAATGCTTCAAATTTCTCTCAGGAGCAAATGTCTTCTTTCACCTATGAGGTATTCAGAAGTCTGCATCTCCACCAATTTCTTTAGAATTTCGACAAGCCGTATGCTACGGCAAGCTAAAAGAATGCAAAACTCCGTCTCGGAGCTCACATCCCGGTGAGGGAGATGGACGCTCAGCCGGCCAGCCACGTGCGCCCCAGAGGGCAAGCGCCACGCTGCAGGGCTGCAGGCAGCGAGTGGTGTGGCTGCAGCAGGGGCCGCGCTGTGGGGGGAGGGCCAGGGAGGGTCGGGAGGATGCTTCTGGCCACGCCAAGCGGGGAAGCCTGCTGGGTACCACCTGGAGGTGCCGTGTGCGCGGGGTTGGGCGTCCAGAGTCATGTTTGGGCTGGGAACACAGATCTGGAGGTCATCTAAAACAGAATGGGTGAGAAGGGGCGGGGCGGGGTGGGGAGCTGAAGTGAGGAGAGAGGAGGGCAGGGGAGGGGCGGGAAGTCAAGGGAGAGAGGCTACACAAGGGCGGGAAATCGGATGTGCGGCGAACGACTTGGTGGTTTCTGACCCCCGCAATTGCAAGGACAGGTGGCCCCCGGGGAGGAGACCGGGGGCAAAACATGCTGCTGAGCATGGTCGATCGGCTGGAGAATGGACATCGGAAAGCGAGCCTCAGATAACTCTCGACCCCCGTGATGAGTCACAGGGAAGGTAGAGAATGGCCGAAGACGTCCCAGACGCGTGCGCTCAGAAGACACAGGCAGAATGATGTCTGGAAGCTTCCATCCCGAGCAAGGACGCCTCCCGTGGTGGGACGTACCATCTGTTCTGAAGATGGGCGTGGCACCAGAATATTGAGAGTTAAATGGACCGGGGTGCACAGAGAAGCAAACAGAAACCCTGCGTGCTGTGGGCTTACCCCGCCCTGCCCATGGCAGCTGGACTCAGATGTGGAAGGCTGGAAGGCGGATCAGTGCTGCCGACCCGATCACGGTACAGCAACTCTACACACAATTCTCTGTCCTGAAAACGGACTACATGCAAGCAGCGTCACGTAGCTACAAAGGTTAACCACACATGAGCCACGAAGAAATTGTGGCCGTGGCACACTGAGCTCTACTGGATGGTGCTCAGACAGGCTGCTCGTGCCGGGTCTCTGGAGAGCTGCCAGAGAGACTAGCTTGGGGACCACCACGCAGAGGAGGGGAACTCCCAGGGAAGAGGGGTGCCAGAAGGGGATACGGTGTCCCGATAAGGCCACTTAGGAGAGTCTCTGGGTCAGAGAGTTCTGACAGGCGGCAACAGACTGGAGGTGCCAGATTGGTCTTGTCAAGGGCCAGAGGTTAGGTGCAGTTCTGCGGGCCTGCAGACACACTCTCAATGGTGAGAAGCGTGCTCATTGGGCTGTATTTAAAGCACACACGTGCACAGTTGGCATTTGATGCCAACTGCGAAGAAGCAATGAGGTCCCACTGGATAGGGGCACTTTCTACTCATTATGTCACAGGATCTCCTGGACCCCTGGGCCACCCCCCCTCCTTGGGCCCTGAGTGCCTCGTGTTGACTGTCGACTGCTGTGTGGGCAGCCCCAAAGGGCTGGCAGCCTCGGGGGACCCCAATCCCGTGCAGACCCCTCCCACGGGGACCTCAGGCTGGCTACGGGAGGACAGCAAGTGTGGGAAGGCAGAGGCTGGCCAGGGCCGTGGTGTGGGGCTTCCTCTCGGGGGTGCTCTCTGGACCCCCTGCCGGGAGCTGTGCTGGGAGAGGTCCAGGGGAGGACAAGGCCCTGGCCACGGGCCCCTGAGTCCCAGGCCATGGTCAGCACATCTACCCAGCCTCAGAGTGTGCCACCTGTACGGGGCTGTCCCAGCCAATGTCCCCTGAGCCCCACACCGCGGAGGCCTGAGCACATCCTTGCCGTCGACTCACACGCAGAAGCAGGTTACCAGAGCTCTGCTGGCAGGCCTGAAGCAGAAACAACGGGATGGGACAGGACAGAAACGCCGTCATCAGCAGGACACAGGGCGGAGGGAGCAGGGCTCGGGCTGAGGGTTGGGTGCAGACAAGGGGAGGGACAGGGCAGGAAAGTCATCGGGATCTTGACGCCTCCCCCTGCGGGGCTCAGGTGCACACCTGAGCTGCACCGGCCTGCTCCGCCTGGCTAAGCTCTGTGCCTGGGAAGATGGCCTGCTTTCCATCTTAATTTCCAGTCGCAGATCAAAACGGGTTCCAGAGCCAGTGGCTCACGTTAGCGGCTCCGTAGCTGTGAGATCGTTACAATGCGCGTTCAGGAACTGCTGCCGGATTAATCAGGATATTGAGATAATGAGTCTCTTCGGGAGCAGCTCATGGGCCCCAGGAGAGTTCTGATTGCGGGGCCACCAGCTTCGACATCACCCTAGGCCAAATGACAGTGGTTCAGGTTGCTAACACATCTGCTCTCCATTTTTGCTCGGACGGGAGGATTTCGGCTCAGAGGACATTATCTAAGCTCGGCTTTCAGGGAAATTCAGAGCAAGCCACTGTGAGCATTGGATCTTGCAGAAGGGGCCCGAGAGGGTGACCGCCAGCCCCTGGGAGAGAACTTTCTGGAAGGAGGAGGGCTGGGCTGGAGTGGGTCCTGCTGCTGGTATGCTGCCTGGGGCGGGTGGATGTGTCTGTGGCCACATGTGGTTCTCTGGCCCGGGCTTGACCTGGCTTCCAAAATGCTTTTGAGCTTGTCACTGTTCCCAGCATCCCCAGGGGTCACACGGTGTGACCAGGTTCCATGTCAAAGCCAAAGGAGACGGCCCAGGATGGTGATGAGCCGGCAGAGCTGTCCCCAGTGAGGCCTGCAGAGGGCAGCTTCAGAAGCCAGGCCTGACAACATAACCAAGCACATCACCCCTTCACCGCCACATCAGAAACAGAACAAAGCAGCAAAAATGCTTTGCATCCAAGAGTGGCCAATGCCAGGGTCCTCCCACCAGGTTCTGGTCACCCAAATACGAAAACTTTGAGTCTTTTCTATAAACCTAAGACCCCCAAGAGCCCAAGGTTCCTCTGTGGATGGGTGTCTGGGATCCATGGTGGCATCTGCACCCTCACCTATCTGCGAGGAGCTGTTGTTTCAACGTAAACAGACACGCGACTTGGCAGCCTAGCTGCATGCTGTTCGCTCCTTCCTGCACATACTGTGCTCTGCCGGGTGAGCCGGTCCTTCTCAAAGCTGACGCATCTGCACTCTTGGCAAAGAAATCTTGTCTGGCCCTTCAGCGTGCCCGAGTAGCCCTTGAGTGCTCCTGGGGCTCCTTGGGTGGCTCACCTGGGTCTTCAGACAGGGCCCACCAAGGCTGGATGTGCCCCTGACCCAGTCCAGGCCCTCAGCTCTCCGCACCTGGTCACGTTCTGGTGCCTGTTCTCACCGCGCACGGCTGACGTTTTCACACCAGGCCAGCGGTGCAAGCGCTAGTGGTTTAATTTTATAGCTTGAGCTGTCATGATATCCGTAGGTGGCAAAGGACAGAAGTCGGGCTCCTGACTTGTGGAAGCTGATGACGGATCTAGAACTGACCTTTTGCTGTTTGTTTGGTGTCTGCGTTTTGTGCTGCGCCAAGGTGGGGGCACGAGGGGGTTAGGCCTGAGGGCGGTGCTAGAACCGCGTGGCCAGGCCGGAGTCAGCAGCAGTCGCACTGTCATGGGAGCACCCGTTCCTTCAAACGACTGGACCACCCCAAAGGAATGCCTCTTCGGGAATTTCAAGGTAAGGCCAAAGGAAGGAGACCGTCGTCACAAGTGATAGAGACGTGCAGAACAAAACTCATCCTGCTAAATTCAGAAGAAAGCCACGAAATTGCTTGAAGTTTCAGTAACGATCCTTCATTACTAATGATTACTTCGGGATGCCGGGTCACATTTTGCCTCTTTAACAGGTCGAGCTTCTACCTAGATGTGCTCTGTCCACACCCTGAACTCTGGGGCCCTCTCAGAGAGGCTTCCTCTGGTTTGCACAAGAGCTGACGAAATGTTGCGTTTTATAAGTATAAAATATGTCTTTGATCAAGCAAATTGATGTAACTTGTCTCCCTGTGGGGAGAATTAAGCAGATTATAAATAAACGCTATTCAGCATTTATTGGTGTGAGCTCCTTTTCCAATTGGCTTTTTTATTTTGTTTTGTTTTTGTTTTTATTTTTGTTTTTTGAGTTGGAGTCTCACTCTGTCGCCCAGACTGGAGTGCAGTGGCCACTCCCAGCCACCGCAGCCTCAACCTGCTGGGCTCCGGCGATCCTTCCGCCTCAGCCTTCCGAGTAGCTGGAACTACAGGCGCGCGCTGCCATGCCCGGCTGATTTTTTTGATTTATTGTAGAGATGAGGTCTCGCTGCCCAGGCGGGTCTCGAACCCGCAGGCTCAGGCAATCCACTCACCTCAGCCTCCCAAAGGTGCGGGATGACAGGCTGAGCCACCGAGCCCGGCTCCAATTGGCTTTTATAAATGATATTAACCTATTAAGCACATATGTATGTATAAAGTAAGAAAAAAAAATGCTTCTTGCTATAAATGTGTTGTTGACTGAATTTTTTTTTTCTTGCTAAAGCTGCATCTCAGAGAAAAGTGTAATTGTGACTCAAATTAGTGGCTTTGGTCACTAGTTTATGAGATAAGGAGTAAAAACACTTTTAAACAACGTAAAAGTTGGTTTTTTTTAAAGCAACTCAAAAGTTTTAATACCTGGTTGTAGTTGTAAAAAAAAGTTCATGCAAGATGACTCTGGGCAAAGTCACACTCACTGAGTAATTCGGGCTTAAGAATAGCGCTTCCAAGTCTTCTTGCTCATTTATCACCATGTGAAGGCACCCTCCACACACGATCCTGGTTTATGTATGTCCTGGGCTATTTTTCCTTAGCAGCCAAATGTGAGTCCCTAAACGTCTTCTACTGGTATTACTGGTCAGAGTAAACTGTCATCACTTGTCAGAATGAACCCGTTAGGAGACATGTTTCGTGCCCTGCCCCATAGGTAGGCAGAGTTGGCTTGCTGGGCAAAGAGGGGATTAATAACCTCCCCTGGGAAATCAGGGCTGAGGTCATGGCCCGAGGTCTCTGCAAGAGCTGCCATGATCTGTGGGATTCCAGGATGGGCGCATCTGGGAAAAAGAGACCTGGGGTCACAGTGCTTCACAGGCAGCATGTGAATGGGTGGTGTGGGTCAGCGTGTCGCTGGAGTTGTAAGAACTGAGCATGGAAAGATCAGGAACGCTGCTTTTGTGCTGGGTGTTGGCCAAACCGTTGCCGAGCTCCAAGATTTTGCTCCTAGGAGTTGGAGGAAGGATCCATAGAGAGCAGATGAAGGGATACTGGGAAGCTGTTTCTGCCAGAAGGAAAGAGGGGTGCCCTCCTCTGCGAGGGGACAAGGAGCGGTTTTTGGATGCTTGGGAAGCTGTGGACCAGTCAGTGTGTGCTGTGAGCTCCAGGCCTTGGATGCTGACTTAGAGATGGGCACCTCCCCTTAGTGAGTCACCCTGGACCAGTCCATGTGGGGTGTGCAGGGAGGGCTTCTTGGAAGAGGCAGCCTCAATACCGGAACCAGGAGGGAAGTGTCTCAGGGCTTCCTTGAGAGCCACCTCAGGGTGGCATAACTATCTTTGACCCACTGTCTCAAGGCCCAGATGGGCAGGTGATGCCACAGCTGTGAAATCACCCAGTGAAGCCAGTGCTGCGGTTGAAGGGACATGACACCATTTGACATACATGGGAGAGAGAAACCTGGACATACCAGACCGGAAGAAACCAGAGGACCTTAGGGTGGGCACCCAAAGCGAGGTATCACCTGAGCCCAGGCCACCTCACCTGAGCAGAAGACAACCTCACCTAAGCCCAGGACACTTCACCTGAGCCGGTACATTCATCTGAGCAGGGGACAACCTCCCCCGAGCCTGGGACTCCTCACCTGAGCCCTGGACACCTCACCTGAACCTGGGACACCTCACTGAACAGAAGACATCACCTGAGCCCAGGACACCTCACCTAAGCCTGGAACACCTCACCTGAGCCCGGGACGCCTCACCTGAGCCCGGGACACCTCGCCTGAGCTCAGGACACCTCACCGGAGCCTGGGACTCCTCACCTGAGCCCGAAACACTTCATCTGAGCAGCGGACAACCTCACCAGAGCCCGGGACTCCTCACCTGAACCCAGGACACCTCACCTAGACCTGGAACACCTCACCTGAGCTTGGGACACCTCACTGGAGCCCAGGACACCTCATCTGAGCTCATGATACCTCATCTGAGCCTGGGACACCTCATCTGGGCCTGGGACACTTCATCTGAGCCTAGAATATTTCACTGAACCCAGGACATCTCAACACACACCTTAACACCTTACCTGACCCCAGGACATCTCACGTGGGTGCCTGACACCTGAGCCTGGGACACATCACTTGAGCCCGGGACAACTCCCATGAACCTGGGACACTTAATTTGGACACCTGGACATCTTATCTGAGCCTAGGACATCTCACTTGAGCATGAGACACCTCATCGAAGCCAGGGACACTTCACCTGACTCGAGGATAGCTCACATGAGCCTGGGACACCTTACCTGAGCCTGGGACACCTCACCTGGACAGCTTACCTGAGCCCAGGATATTTCACATGGTACTGGACACCTGACCCTAGGACACCTCACCTGTGCCTGGGATGCCTCACCTGCTCTTCCAGGCAGAGCTGGACCCAGGGTCTTAGTGTGTGAGGTCTTTGCCTTGGGTGCACAGCCTTAACGAGCTGGGTTCTGCTCTCATATGACTGCAGAGGGAGCTCTCCTGGGCCCCTCCAGGGTCACCTGGGAGGGCTAGGTATTGGGAGGAAGGAGCGGACGTTTTCCCTGGCCTTGTGCAGACCTGGCCAGTGCTCGGGCCAGGGTGTCAGATGGTGGCTGAGGAGAAGAACGTATCCCAGGCTCTTGTCCTGGAGGCATCATCCCCGGCCAGGCTTGAAGTCCAGAGGCCAGCCCTGTGGTTGCTGCTTCCCCGAGGCACCCAGCCTTCCAGGCGTCTGAAGGCAAGAGGCAGGAATGGACCCCAGACCCGTGGGGGCTCCCAGGTTTTCCCCGCCTGCTCCGGCCTTGGGGCCACCCAAGCAACTGTGGTCACACCTCCGACGTCCAGAGATCCTGCCCTTGGCGGAGCTGCTCTGGTCCCCGGTGACAAGGGCCCAGACTCTGTGGCGGGAGAGGGGCGTTTCTTCCTTGCGGTTTTTCTCGTCTAGTGCCTGTTCCTCGTTCACTTTTCCACATCCATGTCGCTGCCGGTGGGGCCCTCTGCCTTCCCGGGGAGGCTGGGCCGCTGCCGTTATTTGAACACTAGCACAGACGCACGTATGTCCCTCGGCCAGGGGACCGCCCCTCCCTCACACGGCCCCCTCCTCTCCCCACCCCCGGCCTCTCGCCTGGGTCAGAATTCTTGGGCAGGGCAGGACAGAGGTGGCCCGCCTATGATGTTATTCATCCTTGCAGGGGTTAAGGGTCGGGCCCATGGACAAGCAGGAACAGCAGGACAAGGCCCCACCCTGGAAGCCACGCGGCTCTGTTCTCAAAGACTCTGCATCAGGAAGGCAATGGGTGGGATCAGGTTATCTGGCAAGTGACTAAGCCAGGCGGAATGCTGATGCTTTTCACATTCATGGAGTCCCGAGGCCACTGCGTGGGATGGGAGCAGTGATCCTAAGGGCATGGAAGACCCAGGCTCCACATGTCGATTCCACCTCCTGGAGCAGTACAGCTGCCAAGCTCCCACCCTCAGATTCCACGCCAGCCTAGAGAAAGGAAGAAGAGCAGAGCTTGGCCTTTCCTTTCATAGACATCCTCTCGGCCAGGACTTCGTAAGATGGCCACAGCTGTGGCAAGGAAGGCTAGGAAGTGCAGACTTTACAGGAGTGGCTGTGTTCCCAGCTCCAAGTGGGAGGGTCTGGTACTAAGAGATCTTCGTTTTTTAAAATTCTCTTCAGTGTCTTCCAATAGCAAGAACTTGACCCAGAGAGAGACACCGGGGTTCTGGAATGTCTTGGGCTCTGTCCCTGACATGGCAGGCAGGGTGGGGCTCAGTGATGGAAGGAAGGGGAGCGTGGTCTCCCCACGGCCCCTTCTGATGGGGCAGCCCAGCGTGGGAACCTTACTGTGTCAGGGCCTGACTTGGGGGGGTCATTCCGGCGAGAGAGGCCAGGCTACCTCCTCACATCGTGCTTAGGAGCTGGGGTCTCCCGGCTCCCCAAAGCTGCAAGGACATCGGGGTGGCGACCTCCAGGAAAAGCCTTCCGAAGGGACCCAAAGCCTCCCACTTCTGCCCGCCATGACACCGGCCTTGGGTGGGGGCAGGGGTGCTGAGACACCAGGGTCTCGCTCTGGGCTCCTGCTGAGCCCTTTGGGAGACAGTCCTCCGCTCAGAGAGCCTCACACAAGGGAGGCTTCCGGGGGGGGGCTTGGGCGGGCTTACCCCGGGTCTCCTCTGAGCATCTCAGGGCCCAGGAAGGGGGGCACGGGAGGAGGCGGCCAGCCTCGAGCCGCAGGCGGACCCCTGCCGCCTCCGCCTTATTACCTTAACCCATCTCGCGCCTCTTGTCACAAAGAATTAAAATCCATAATAAGAGCCTTTAAGAGCTCCTTGTAATTTGGCCCAACCGCGCCATCCCGGCCATTAGTCGACTCCATGGGGGTATTAATCTAGTCATCTCTCCCCGGTCTCCATGAATTGTGATAAAAATGTCAAACAATTAGATTATATTGGCCACCAGCACCGGTGTGATTGAGTAGCCGGGCAGGGCGCGTCCCTTGAATCACCCTGACAAAGGGGGCCGTTTTCCCAGTGGGATAAATCGCCCCTGGGACTGTGGGCGGGCTGGCAGGGGGTCAGCTGGTCGGTCCAGTGAGCCGGGCTGTCCCAGGAAACCCGGTGCCCAGGCCACCTGGGGGACGCGGGACCTGGGGTGGGGGGTCCAGTCCCTCGGAGAGTCAGCTGAGCTGTGAGCTCAGCACAGAGGGCTGGACGTTCTAAGGGTCCAGGTTGCGACCCCCTCGCCCAGCCCTGCTATCACAGAGGGGAAGGAGGCCCAGACCTTGGGTCCACTGGGTCCAGCCTCCCTGCTGTGGCTGCCGTGGCCCAGAGCCCGGTGGGGTCTCCCAGTGCCGTGTGTGGTGTGCCAGCACCCTTCCTGCCCTGGAGCTGGCTGTCTTTTTTTTTTTTAAGGGTGAAGACGTGTTGAAAATTGATTCCTCTGTTGGAAATGGGATAATTAAACTGGTTGTTTCTATCTTCATCATTGGCATAATAAAACGAGAGGACAGTAGGGTTATGAGCAGCATGAAGTAATATTGTATGTCTTAATGCGAGGGGCGTTAATTGAATACAAATGGCCTTTCTTGAAGTTGCTGAGTTATATTTCAGAGATATGGGATAATGATGCCATTTAATCATTTTTACAAGATATGAAATTACTGGCTCCTCTAGGAAGATCATTAAGGAAAACACTTGTTCACAGCAATTGAAAATAGAGCTTTAATTATTTAATACAGAAATTAAACTATTAGCGACCGATGTTGGATGAAGCCGCTTAATAGGAATTTATATACAAGTGTCTGTGGACATTTTCATTTCATGAACCCACCAGATTCAATCCAAAACAATCCGGAAGGTGGCTTTTAGCTGCGACTGTGAACTCACCGCTCAGGGCTGCCGGAACCGCAGACATGATTTCCCAGAAAAGACAGGGCAGAGGGGACCTGGGACCTCCCAGGGAAGCCCAGGGACCTCCCGACTTGGGAATTCCAGGGAGAGCCTCCAGGGGCCTGGAAGGTGCTGGGAGCAGGGCGAATGGGGGGGGCAGGCGGGAGTGAGAGGCAGCCAAGGGCACCAGGCCAGTCCTCCCAGTCCTCTCAGGCTGCAGAGGAGGGGGCCCGGCGGGGAGCGTGGAGACCAGGGCTGGGGGTCGAGGGCACCCCTCTCAGGGCCACACGTGCAGGATGGACCTGGCGTCGCTGCTCTTTAGCTGCCAGGTGTTGGCACACACACCTTTCACCTTCCCCTCGCCCCTTTCTGGGTGGGGGCTTTGGTGACCCACCCCACAGATCATGCGTGTCTGACTTGGGACTGCAGTGCCCTGACCCTCCACCAGCCTGGCTCCTGGGCTAGGTTGGCAGGGCACAGGGCGTGTCTGCCCACTGTGGTGCCCAGGGCCCCAGCCCACTCTGCGGTTCCCGGGAATGAGGGTCCCATCCAGCGAGGCCACCCTCCATACTGCAGCCTCCACTGGAGAGGCTAGTCTTTGCTAGAGAATTCACACCGGGCTCGCAGGGTGCTTGCAGGAGGCTTGTCTGAGGGCAAGGGATATTTTAAATGAAGAGTCAGCTTTAAAAACCTTGAAACGGGACATTCCTCACCAGGTTGAGCCAAACCTGGGAGTGGCATTGAAGAACTCCCTCTGTGGGGACACTGGCCTAGGGGACGCCAGAAAGACCCATCAAAACGTGGTCTTAGCCGGGCTTGGTGGCTCAGCCTGTAATCCCGCGCCTTTGGGAGGCTGAGGTGAGTGGATTGCCTGAGCCCGTGGGTTCGAGACCCGCATGGGCAGCGAGACCTCATCTCTACAATAAATCAAAAAATCAGCTGGGCATGGTAGCGCATGCCTGTAATTCCGGCTACTTGGAAGGCTGAGGCGGAAGGATCGCCGGAGCCCAGCAGGTTGAGGCTGCGGTGGCCGGGAGCGGCCACTGCACTCCAGTCTGGGCGACAGAGTGAGACTCCAACTCAAAAAAAAAAAAAAACGTGGTCTTTCGGTGTGGCCTTTGTGAGTGGGCCGTGAGAGTACCTGTTCTGTTGATCCACTTTTTGGATATTTTCCAGATTTCCCATAATGAAACATACTGTTTTCTTTAAAAAAAAAAAGCCTGATTTTAAAAGTATGGATATTTTTAAGGCATGAATTAATAAACAGACATTTTTAGCCAGGCTCAGTGGCTCAGCCTGTAATCCCGCGCCTTTGGGAGGCTGAGGTGAGTGGATTGCCTGAGCCCGCGGGTTCGAGACCAGCCTGGGCAGCGAGACCTCATCTCTACAATAAATCAGAAAAAAAAAAAAAAAAAAAAATCAGCCGGTTGTGGTATTGCGCACCTGTAATTCCGGCTACTCGGAAGGCTGAGGCAGAAGGATCGCCGGAGCCCAGCAGGTCGAGGCTGCGGTGGCCGGGAGCGGCCGCTGCACTCCAGTCTGGGCGACAGAGTGAGACTCCAACTCAAAAAAAATAAATAAAAATAAAAATAAACAGACATTTTTAAAAGGTGTCTGATGAGAAGATGAGATGGATCGGGCCCAGTCCAGGGGGCCACCCACCCGTGCTCTGCACAGACAAGGTCCTTGGAAGGGAAGCTGAGTGGGCCGCAGGGCAGTGAGGGTAGGAGTCGGGGCCCTCAGGCCCCAGCAGGGTGCAGGCAGCAGTGGGGAGGCCTGGGCCCCGGTGCCCTTTGTGTCTCCCGGGGGAAGACAGAGCTCGAGGTCATGGCCTGGCCACTGGCCAGAGCTTGTCCCCCACCTGGTTGTTGCCCCAGTTGGGATGAAGCATGGCACCATGCCTGCCTCAGCCCCACCCCGTGGGCTCCTGACACCAGGGAGGCTGAGCGCAGCAAGGGTGGCATCTCTGGAGCGCCCAGGGCCCTGCAGCCAGGGTGCCCGCTGACCCGGGGCTTCTGGGATGATTTCAGGACATGCAGCCCCACTGCCCTCTCGCCGAGGGCCATCTACCATTCGAATTACATTCTGTCTCCTATTATGACCAATAAATTCCAAGGGCTCTCTTCTCTTCTTATAGTTTTTAGGGTTACATAAATTTCACCTATGCAATTTTTTTATGCTTGAATATATTACAGAATGCCACTTCTGTTATAGAAGCTAATTGATAATGTGATTTGTTATGTTGCCCGGACATAATTCAGAAAGTTATTTTAAAGCCTTTGATGCATGGAATAGCACTCACTGTTTAATATTTCTCACATGCGTAGACGCAGCATCAGGTAAAAAATGGGATGCCGCGAGGATGAAATATTTCCAGAAGCTTTTATTCTTGTTGTTTGGGTGGGTGCCAACATCTTTCTAGAAGAAAGCTCATATTTTCAATGCTACTCTGATTTGAATTTATTTCCTGGTCATTCGTTAGCTTTTTTGTTTTTTGTTTTAAACTAGAACAAGTGCATGTATATATTTGATGAAAGAAAAAAATCAAACAAAAAAAAGAGAATCACACACAACCTTGCAGTATTATCAAAGATGTGCATCTAAATCTTTGTAGCGTGGAATTAATGCCAGATTCATAGGATGTTATAAAAATAGCACACCATACACTCTCCCTTGGCTCCCCAGATGGTGACATCGCCCAGAGCTGCAGGAAACGGCCGAGCCAGGACATGACACTGGTTCGAGACATCGGTGGATGAAGCCACAGCTGTGGTGTTTGCACCACTTTTTGCAGGTTTCCTTCGTGTGTTCCTCAGTCTCGTGTTTGTGTCACGGAGAACAACTTTTATTTTAGTTCCATCTGCCCAGAATTTGAAGGTTTCCATCAGGCCCCTTATTGCTCATGACTGGTCTTTGGCCGAGCTTTGGAAACACACAAGCGTCATCCTCACAAACATGCTGCAGGTCTCATGGGGTCTTCTTCTCAACCCAAGCTGCCTCCTCCAGGCCAAAAGCTGGCTTCCTCTGTGTTTCTAAGATAACGTGCTCTTGTCCACTCCTTCCCAATGGACTCAACTTTATAGAGATGCTTTGGAATTACAGCAACCACTCTGAGGAACTTTTTTTTTAACTTTTAATTTTTTTGTTTAAAAGATGTGGGGTACAATTCAGGGTTAAGTATACAAATGTTCATAATGCAGGTGCCCTTGTGGATGAAGTGTGCCTCCCTCCCCCGGCAGATTCCCATTCCTGCCAATTCCACCCCTTCCCGGCAGTTTCTTGCTATGGTCAATCGTTTTCTTTCTTTTTTTTTTTTTTGAGTTGGAGTCTCACTCTGTCGCCCAGACTGGAGTGCAGTGGCCGCTCCCGGCCACGCAGCCTCGACCTGCTGGGCTCCGGCGATCCTTCCGCCTCAGCCTTCCGAGTAGCTGGAACTACAGGCACATATTACCACGCCCGGCTAATTTATTGATTTATTGTAGAGATGAGGTCTCGCTGCCCAGGGGGGTCTCGAACCCGCGGGCTCAGGCAATCCACTCACCTCAGCCTCCCAAAGGCGTGGGATTACAGGCTTTTATGTTTTCTTATAGTGTTATGATAATTGTTCAAGATCGGCTTATGAGTGAGAACATGTGATACTCAATTCTTTGTTTCTGTGGCACACCACTTGGTATTATAGACTTTAAGTCCACCCCGGTTGCTGTGAAGTTCATGATTTTGTCCTTCTTTATGGCTGCGTAATATTCCATCGTCTATATGTACCACATTTTTTAAATCCAGTCTTCTTTCGATGGGCAGCATGGTTGGCTCTGTGTTCGAGTTATTGTGAACAATGCTGCAATAAACATGTGTGCAGGTGTCTTTTTCATAGAGTAATTTGAGTTCCTCCAGGTATATTCTAAGTAGGGGGATTGCGGGGTTGTACGGAAGGTCGAGTTTTAGATCTTTTAGGAATCGCCACACTGTTTTCCACAGAGGCTGTCCTAGTCTGCACTCCCACCAACAGTGTAGAAGCATTCCCTTTTCACCGCATCCTCTTCAGCATCTGTTGTTTTTTGAGTTATTGATGGTGGCCATCCTGACTGGAGTTAGATGGTATCTCAGTGTGGTTTTAATTTACATTTATTTGATGATTATGAGGCTGAGCATTTTTTCATGTATCTGTTGGCTGCGCGTATGTTTTCTTTTGAGAAGTGCCTATTGGTATCTTTTGCCCACTTTATAATGGGACTGTCTGTTTTTTAATTTTCAGCATGTTTGTGTTCCTTGTAGATCATAGATGTTAGGCCTTTGCCAGACATACAGTTGGCAAGTATTTTTTCCCAGTCTGTGGGCTGTCTCCCTGCTTTCTCGTTGGTTTCTTTGACTTTGTAGAAGCTTGTCAGTTTGATGAGGTCCCACTTGTCTATCTTATCTCTTATGGCATGGGCACTTGGGGTTTTGATCAGGAATTGGTTGCCTATCCCAATTTCCATAAGGATGTCTCCAGCATTTTCTAAGGTTCTTATAGTTTGAGGTTTTATGTTTAGGCCTTTGATCCATTTAGAATTGGCTTTTGTGTATGGGGATAACTAGGGTTTTTGTTTTAATCTTCTGCATGTGGTCAGCCAGTTTTTCCAGCACCATTTACTGAATAGGTTCTCCTCTCCCCAGTGGTTGGTGATGGAGGCTTTGTTGAAGATGAACTGGTTGAGAAATTTAGGTTTTGCTTCTGGAATCTCTATCCTGTTCCATTGGTCGATATGCCTGTTCTTGTACCAATACCAGGCTGTTTTGATTATTATAGCTTTTATAATAAAGCCTAGAGTCTGGGAGTGTGATAGCTCCTGCTTTGTTTTTGTTTTTATTTTTATTTTTGCTGAGGATTGTTTTGGTGATTTCCATGGTCATTTATGTTTCCATATGAATTCCTGTATTGTCATTTCCAGGTCTGAGACAAATGCTACTTGTAATTTAATGGGTATTACATTAAATCAGTAGGTTGCTTTGGGTAGAATGGAGATCTTAACAATGTTGTTCCCTCCAATCCATGAGCATGGAATATTTTTCCATTTGTTCGTGTCATCTTTGATTTATTTGAGCAGTGTTTTGTAGTTTTTGGTGTAAAGTTATTTCAGTTCTCTGGTTAGGAAGATGCCAAGGTATTTGATTTTTTTTGTGGCAATTGTGAATGGGATTGTGTTTTTTATTTGGGTTTCTGTTTGTTTATTGTTGGTGTATAGAAAAGCGACTGTCTTTTGCACATTTATTTTATACCCTGAGACTTTGCCAAAGGCCTTTATCAGCGCAAGGTGGTTTCTGACAGTTCTTTTGGGTTTTCAAGGTTATCATGTCATCTGCAAAGGGATAACTTGACTTCCTCTTTTCCTATTTGGATACCCCTGATCTCCTTCTCTTGTCTGATCGCTCTAGCTAGGACTTCCAAAACTATGTTGAAAAGGAGAAATGAGAGTGGACATCCTTGTCTTGTTCCTGTTTTCAGGGGGAGTGTTTCCAATTTCTGTCTGTTTAGCGATATGCTGGCTGTGGGTTTCTCATAGATGACTCTTACTATTTTGAGGTATGTTCCACCTATGCCTAAATGTTCAAGGAGTTTTTACCAAGGAGGGGTACTGGATTTTATCAAAAACTTTTTCCGCATCTAATGATATAATCATTATAATGATATAATCATGTAAACATGTAAACATCTGTTGATGTATTTAATTATGTTTATGGTCTTACGAATGTTGAACCAGTCCTGCATCCCGGGGATGAAGCTTACTTGGTTGTGGTAGATGATTTGTGAGATGCGTTGCTGGATCCAGTTTGCTAGGATCTTGTTGAAAATTTTAGCATCTGTGTTCATCGAGGATATCGACCTGTAGTTCTCTTTCTTTGTTGGATTTTTACCTGGTTTGGGTATCAATGTGATGTTAGCATCATAAAATGATTTTGGGAGAGTTCCATCTTTCTCAATTGCCTGGAATATCTTCAATAGTATTGGTATCAGTTCCTCCTTGTAGGTTTTGTAGAATTCTGCTGGAAAGCCATCTGGTCCAGGGTTGTTTTTTTTTTTTTAACCTCTTCTTTAATTCTGTTGGTCAGGGGTGGGGGTAGCTTTTACTTCTGTTTGCTGAATCTCCCATTTTTCTGTTTGTGGATCTTCTAGCTTTGTTCAACCCTGAAGCTGGACTGTGAGTGGGTGCTGCACTTTTTGCAGTTTTGAGATTTAATTGAGGGGGAAACTGTATTCAGAAACTATCCTCAGATCCCAGCATCCGCTGACAGGTGTGTGGGCCCCGGGACCCACTTTCCACTGCCTGACAATCTGTCCATGTAGTGGGGTATAGGTTTGCCCCCGAAATCAAAATGAGGTAAGAAAAAGGAAAAGAATGGAAAAAGGAAGGGGGGGATGAGAGGAAGGTGGGGAGAGAGAGGAAGAAGAGGGAAAGCGGACAGGCAGAAAGAGACACATCCAGAAGAGACTGAAAAAGCAAAAACATGTAGACGGTCACACAAGCACAGAGACCAACAAAAACACCCCTATCGATGCACTTTCCCTCAACAATACCCACTCACAAGCAGGAAGTCTGAAAACAAAATAACAGAAACAAAGCAAGTATGAAAACATAATCAGGAACAGAAAGAGAGAAGAGGAAAAGGAGAAAAAGCCCCCACAAAACTCAAACAAAAAACAACACAAAAACCAAGTAGAACAAACAAACAAGCAAAAACCAAACCAAAACAAAACTTGCTCTGAGGCAGTTCCTGTCACTTCAACTTCCGTTCAGTTCCGGTCTCCAGCCGTTCCCCTCTGCTTTCAGTGCAGGCTGACAGGGCTGCTCTCACAGTGGGTCAGATGCCCCAGGGACTCTTGTGGGAGGAGGGTGGATCAGATCTGGACTCACCCAGTTTGCTGACACTTCGGTCAAGTCTCCCACTCAGAGCTGACATGGCTGTGCCTGTTCCGGCATGGGGTAGGGGTGTCTGTCTCTCCGAGTTTGACGAGATAACCTCTCGGTCCCAGGCGGGAGGCTGGGTGGAATAATTCAAGTCTCTGCCTGGTCCCGGGACAGAGAAAATAGCTCGCGCCAGTGTTTCCTCACTGCTGGTGGGGTTCCCCTCCAGCACCCCCGACTGCTCGTTCCACGGACACGGGGCTCCAGCGCTTTGCCGTAATAGGTGATGGTGTGGATGGGGCTCCAGCTGATAAGGATCAGCTGTATTCAGCAGGCTTTTCTGGGGGAAGCCCTGAAAACAGAAGACAATCCTGCACACTGGGGGCTCCAATCCCAGGGTGGTGGGCGTTGCAGCCACCTCCAGAGGAGAGTCTTGGGTGCATAATCCTGAGTCTCCCCTCAGACGGAGGGGAGACTTCACTCACCCACCAGCACACACCCACTCACGCAGCAAGTCTTCATGGACACTTGCTTTTGCGGAGACTCTCACAGTCCAACCTGTCCCGATGCCATCTTGCTGGAAATCTGAGGGACTTTCAAAACAGTTCATCAGAGGTGACCTTGAACAAAAAGGAGACCATGAAAGCTGACCGCTGGTCTGCTTCCTTCAATCTGTATGAGGAGGCTTGAAGGACCGTTTGTGTGGGGCGCTGGGCGGCTTCACCTCACATACAGATTTGTGGTAGCACCGTCAAGACACACCGTCACTGACCTGTCGCGCAGCCCTACCCCTGTCATGGTCCCTGGGCAACACGAATCTGTTTGTGGCTAGTCTTGCCATTCTGAGCATGTTGTGCAGGTGGAATCTTGCAGTCTGCAACCTCTAAAAAAATTTAGAGTTGTGGGGCCCAAGTGAGGATTTACCACATAAGCAAGTCGCGTGCAGGTGAAGTCTGGGCTTCTAGCGCGCCCTCTCCCCCTTGATAGTGGACCAGGTGTCAGGGAGTTGCCATGTGTCCCCCTCCATCCTCCCGCCCTCCCTCCCCAACAATGTCCGGCGACTGCCAACCCCTCGCTTGTGCTGGTGTGACCAGTGTCAGGGCCCGCTATGAGTGAGACCCTGCAGTATTCAGTGCTGTTTCCTGATAGTTCGCTTCGTTTGATGGTCTCTAGCTGCATCCAAGTTGCTGCAAAGACCATGATTTTGAACTTTATGGCTGCATAGTATTCTATCAGGTCCGTATACCACATTCTCTTTATCCAGTCCACTTTCGATGGCATCTGAGTTGGTTCCATGTTTTTTGCTGTTGTGAATAGTGCTGCAATAAACATACATGTGCAGGTTCTTTTTGGCAGAGTGATTTATGTTCCTCTGGGTTTATGGGGGGGACCCCCAAAACCTGGATTTTATTTATAAAAAATTGTATTTATTCTCACATGTTTAAACTCCAGTCACCTTCAAAGTACTCTCCATTTGATGCACTACATCTATCAAGATGCTTTTTCCGCCACTTAAAACAGTCTTTAAACTCATTAACTTTGATGCCTTTTAGTGCTTCTGCCGGGTTTTGTTTCACTTCTTCCACACTGGTAATACATTTCCCTCTGAGGACTTTTTTCATCCAGGGAAACAAAAAAAGTCGCTCAGGGCGAGATTGGGTGGAACACAGAGTTCAAGCCGTTTTTGGCCAAAAACTGCTGACGACTCCGTATGGTGTCGGTAGGTGTGCTGTCATGGCGGAAGAACCAGTCACTTGTTTGCTACAACTGGGGGCATTTCTTCCTCAAATCATGATGCAACCTTCTAAAAAATTCCAGATAAAAACTTTGGTTGACTGTTACATCTGGAGGAACAAATTTGCGTGTACTACAAGGGGTTCGCCCTCCAAAAAATAATCGCATTTTTTGGAAGGGGTCCCCCCTAGTGTTCCCGGAAGAGGGATTAGTCTACAACCTTTGGTGGCTGTAGTACACAGTGAGTGGCTGTGTACACCAATAGTTCATTGCCTCGGTGGCTGAATGGTGCTATATTGAATGACGGCATCGAGGTTTGCTCAGCCATTTGCCCAGCACCCAGCCATTTGCCCACTGAAGGACACCTGGGCTGCTTTCCAGCTGCTATGAGCAAAGCGGCTGGGAACAATTCCCATGCATGTATTTGTGTGAGCATCAGTTTCCACTTCTCAGTTTGCATTCTCTTACCCAAGAGTGCAGTCTCTGGGTTGTGGGGCAGTTGCATGTTGGGTTTTACAAGAAACTAACAAACTGTTTCCAGAGGGGCTACACCATTGCAGGCTCCCTCTGACAGTGTGCAACCCAGTTTCTCCACCTCTTCACCAGCATTTGATGTTATCTCTATTTTTATTTTTTGAGTTGGAGTCTCACTCCGTCACCCTGACTGGAGTGCAGTGGCCACTCCTGTCCACCACAGCCTCGACCTGCTGGGCTCCAGTGATCCTTCCGCCTCAGCCTTCCAAGTAACCGGAACTACAGGCGCGTGCTACCACGCCCGGCTAATTTTTTGAAATATTGTAGAGACGAGGTCTTGCCAAGTTGCCCACGTGGGTTTCGAACCCGCGGGCTCAGGCAATCCACTCGCCTCGGCCTCCCAAAGTGCTGGGATTACAGGCTGAGCCACCGAGTCTGGCCGTTATCTCTATTTAAAAAAATAAATTCATGGTTGTTCTAGATATGTGGGGCTATCTTACGTGGTGTCAGTGTATTCATTTGTGCTTTTTCTGCACCATTTTTGGCTTCATGTCCCGATCCAGGTGTCTTGGCTCTCATCCCTCTGAAGTCAGCGCCCAGCAAGGAGGTGAGGATGGGCACCAGAGCTGGGCGCGTGGCGCATGGCGCAGGCAGGCGTGCCCTCACCCGCCCCCTCCCGGCCCTCGTGCTGGCGCCTCCCCGTCGCCCCACCTGCAGTGAGGAAAGTCTGCGGTCACGCTGAGGCCTGGGCAGCCACCTCCAGAGGCGCTTGCTGCCGGCGCTGGCTCTGCCCTGCCCAGGCTCCAGCCCCAGGCTGGGGAACGGCCCACCTGGGTGCCCTGTGGCGCCAGGAGCAGGAGCAGTGGAACACGGTCTTGGGGACTGCCCCTGGCTTTTACCCTTTGCAGCCCGAGCCAGTGGGGGCAGGCAGGGAAGGAACGTCCAGGAAGGTTCTGCTGGGCCCGAGCAGCCAGGGCAGGGCTGCACAGGGCCTCCGTGGACCCACGTGGCTGTTGATCTCGCCCAGCCCTTCTGGTCCGGCTGGGAGACAGGCGTCCAGAAATTCAGAAAGGTGATTTAAAAGACACGGCTCTTCCACTGGAGCCCTGTGGATGCAGCAGCCCACAGGGAGCCGAGATGGACACGTTTTCAAAGAAGAGAAGCCAGTCTTGGTGAGTGGCTCCCATGCTTGCTAGAGCCAGACCCAGTCATCCAGGGGCTTCTTGTTCTGGGAGGTTCCGTCTGAGAGACCTATGCCTGTGCAGGGACCACAGTCTTAGCTAGGTGGGAGCCCCCTTTCTCCCCCAGGCTGGAAAACTGCTGGGTTGGGGGGCTCATTTCACGTGGGCCAGTGTCTTAGAAGGTGCGAGTGCCCATGGCAGGAGAGACGAGAGCCCCCCGTACCTGGCACCTCGGGTCACAGAGACCACAACACACCAGAGAGACCAAGTTTTGTTTACTGCAACACACAGATAAAAAACAAACGTGTGGTCCTATCAGTGTTTCTAGTCTAAGGCACCAAGCACTAGCACTGGCTCTGGCACTGAGAGGGTTTGTCTGCTGGGACAAGAGCTGGGCACAGCCCCTGGAGCCTCGCAGGGGCTCGTGTCCCCGAGGAAAGGTGTTTGCTGCCAGTCTCCTGCTGAAGCATCCTGGGAGGGACTTTGCCCGGCCCCAGGAATGGCTGTGGCTGAAACAGGACTTGGACCCCAGGACGCAAGGGAGGAAAAAGCGTTGGGGTCCAGGCAGCCACCCCACTGCTGGAGGTCTGCTCCATCCGGGTCGAGGAGACGCCCAGGAGAGGAAGGGGCGAGCCAGAAGGTGGGGGCATGGGAGCGGCAAGGGTTCCCCGAGAGGCAGAGCCAGGGCTGGAGCCAAGTGCTGAGGGCCCAGCAGCTGCTGGGAGGTGCATCCGGGCCTCCGCTACCCAATGGCTAGGTGCGGCAGCCCATACAGGACCAAGTTGAGGGTGGCGGGCAGCAGCTCAGAGCCCTGGGGCAGGGGCTGGTAGGGCGGCAGCTTGTCCTTCCCAGGCGGAGACGCTTCATCTGCGGAGAGCCCGATGGGGAGTCTGTGAGACCTGAGGCCCCGGGCAGCATGCCCGGCCCCCCAGGACGGCCAGCCCAACCGCGCTCAGGGAACGAGGGCAGCGAGCGGGCTGCTGCCCTGGCTCCAGGGTCCCCTGTGCCAAGGCCTCCTCGGGCCCCACGTGGAGTCTGCCACCAGGGAGACCCCGCGCCCCACCCTCCTCCTGTGGCCGGCGTCAGACATCACGAACGTGGCTTCCAGACGGAGAAGAGTGAGGGTGGAAGCGCCGAGACCGGACCCCGGCCTGACCCGCGGCCCATGCTCCTCCCTCCACCCCACAGCCCAAGAGCCACCGTGCTGGGAGGCCTCCCCGTCTAGAGCCCAGGCGGCTGGCCTTCAGGCCGTCTGCCGTCCTGGCTAGCTGTGACCACGGCCTTGGGCCATGCTGTCCTCCGAGGACCGTCGCCCTGTGGTCCCTTCCTCTCTAGCACTTGTCAGACATCCAGATTCGTGTCTACTGCCTTGGCCAGAACGTGGAGAGCAGTCTTCCGCCGCAGCAGCGGCCAGGCAGGCATCACGTGCGCTTTTCCTGTCTCGCTGCAGAGGAGCGTGCTGGCCACGGAGTCCTGGCTGCGTCTGTGCCGGCCTGCCTGTGGGTCTGCGTCCCTGCCTGTCTGCCTGTCAGGAATGATGGGAATTTCTTCCACCTTTCTGCACCTGTGCACTTGTTTGTTCCACGAACATGTATCGTGTGGCAACTACATTCCAGGTACCGTGGGCCACGTGGTTTTTCAAATCTCAAACACCTTTTGAGTCATGTATACCTACAATTTCGTGATTTTAAATCATCCTGGGCTCAATCTTAGTTATGGCAGATTATTCCCTCAAGGAACTGCCAAATGCTATTATTCGGTGTTTTATTTAATGTTTTTTACACCAGTATCCAAATATGAAATGTATCTACAGCTTTTCTTTTGTTTCTGTTACCACGTTTTGGCATTAAGGTTTCATTTGCTCTAAAGGATGAGTGGGTGGGGTTTTGTCTTTGCCTGTGTTTGGGAATAGATCGTGTGCTCCTTGCCCAAGACTACTCCTGTGAGACTGCAAGGTGGACAGGACACTGGGAATTCAGAGATGACAAAAATCCTTCGGCTCGGGACTTATTTCCCCAGGGGTTTCTTTCCTGGGCTGAGATTACCGGCCACACCTGGGTGCCACTATGGCCCAGGCTGCCCAGCGCAGGTGGCCAACTCAGCCATGGATCCTTCTTTAGGGCCACCTGGCTTTTTCCCACCTGTTCCCAGAGAGTGTCCCTGGGCTGTTAAGGTTTGTGTGACAGAAGCCGTCTGAAGACCCGGTGCCAGGTCTCATCGCAGGCCTTCATATGTGGCAGACACGCTCCCGGCGACCAGCACCTGTCCACCTGCCAAGGCTGCCCAGAAACAGCTGTGTGGCTTCCAGGCAAGAACAGATTCTCCCTCTTCCTGGCGGTCAGTTAACATCTTGGAATCCCGCCCCCCACAAAGTGGGGACATCCTGTTCCTGCAGGGCTGAGAGGACACCAGAGACGGCAAAGGGACGCCTGGACACAGGCAGCCGCCCCCTCACCTTGGTTAACTGCTTCGTCGCTTCGCATCTTCTGAAGGAGTCGAATTGCTTCCCCGGTGGGCTTGCCAACTGCTAACAGACCTGGGGAGGAAGGTTTCTTCAGACGGGCGTGCACACCCGGAAGGCTGCGGGACTGGCCTGGTGGCGCACCCACTCACTTTCCCACAGGATGCCGGCCCGCAGCGCGTTGTCCTGCAGCCGCGTCGGCCACTGGTTCGCCAGCACGCTCCTGACCCCCACCAGGCTCAGCAGCATGGCGGTCTTGATGGGCTCCTCCAAGGACAGCTGCGAGGCGCTGCGAGGACCCAGCTCCTGAGGTTGGCGCCTGGAGCCCGGCCGCACTCCCCGCCCTCCCCATGCACAGTCTGTGCCATGCTAGCTGCTGGACAGAGTGGGCTGGCAGCCCTTACAGTCTCCTGCCCTGCGCCCATCCTGGCCAGCCAGGCACTGCACCCCTCCACCTGCGCCAGAGCAGTCTGGGAACCCGACCAGAGGGGGCTGCAGGGACATCTGTGCTCCCCGCCCAGCACTCCCAGAGGGAGCACGCCAGACACCTCTTGTTCCCTGCACTCTTCATCTGCCGCTGCATGCTCTGGCAGGACAGCATCCGGTCCAGCAGGACCATCATCTGGCATTCTGTGGGACACAAGAAGCAGTAACAGTGGATCCTGGCCAGTCAACTCGAGGCTCAGACCTCATGACTCGGGGTCTCTGGAAGCCCCCCCAGGAGGCCTGGAAGTTTCTGGCACTCTGCACTGATGAGGTGTTGGAGGCTGAACCAGTGCCGGGGGGCGGGGAGAGAGCCTTACATGGCGTCTGTCTGCTGCGCCTGGGGTCCTATGTGAACTGGCCTCTGCGTGCTCTCACTGGAGGGCCGATGCAGGGTGACCACGCACCCCAGAGTGCTGGGACACTGGGACACTCCTGGAATGTGGGACCTCCCCAGGCACTTGGCAGAAATTGGCCACCCCCACCAGGTGTGCCCGCTGAGATAGGTGCGGGTATCCAGATGCAGCCCCGGGTGTGACCACCTGCAGCGAGCTGCCACGACCGCAGAGGGATGGCTGCCCGTGTCCCCTCAAGCCTGACTGAGGACACCCAGCTGTGCAGGGACAGGGCCGGTGGGGGGCACAGGCACCTGGCGAGGCCACCACCTCCACACACTGCCTGCCTCTCGCTTGGAACTGAGCTTTCAAAGAGGTCCTATTTCTGACTCTACCTGGGATAAGAAATTGGCCTCCAGGGGCCCAGACCCAGGCTTACAGAGTGGGGTGGGGTCCCACATGGGCCCCCATGTTCACCCAGTGTGAGCCCCAGGGCTGGCGGGGCTGGAAAGAAGACCTGGGTGCCAGGCGATGGGGGTGGGCTCGGGCACCCTGACATGAGCCAAGTGTCCACACGCTTGCTGTGCAGCCATCGAAGGGGCCAGCGTGGTTCGTGAGGAGGGGGCGTCTGCCAGGGTCCTTGGAAAGCTCTGTCTGTCGACCACGCACCAGCAGCCAGCCACTCGGCCCATCTGCCAGGAGACGGTCAGCGGGGAGGCAGGCAAGAACCCCCACAGGGTATCCTGGGGGTCACTGGCCCTGCTGCGTCTGTGGCCACGAGAGGTGAGACGGATGGGTGACCTTTGTTCGGGTCGAACTCTGCCTCATCCTGATCACCGTCTTCCGTGGTGTCCCAGCAGACTGTGGTGGGAGCACATCTGAGAGGGTGATGGGCCCCCACCTTGTGTTTGGGAGGGTGGGCGGCTACCCTTGCTGTCACTGCTAATGTTACACCTCTGGCCTGCGTGCCATCCCTACCTCCTGGCAAAACTCTGCCTACTCTCTGGTTGGTTCACAGACCCAACACACCCTGGACACGGCCAGGGCTCGCCTGGAACCGCCTCCTGCTACCAGTGGCTGCCAGTGAAAGGGTTGACAAGGCCTTGAGTGCCGGTGTCTGGA